>PVKE010008034.1:0-48859 GCA_004027555.1 Craseonycteris thonglongyai
TCTTTTGTGGTTCCATACAAATTTGATGATTATTTTATCTATTTCTTGAAAGAATGACTGTGGGATTTTGATGGGAATGGCATTGAATCTGTATATTGCTTTGGGGAGTATGGCCATTTTAACTATGTTAATTCTTCCAATCCATGAACATGGAATGTTTTCCCATTTCTTTGTGCTATGACATGTTTTTAGCCAGTTATTCCTTGCTGGTAATTTACAATCTGTCATCAGGGGTGGAAGCATTTGTAAACAATTAAATGTGTTTGTATAAATAATATGCAAGTCAAAGATAAAGCAGCATGTTTGGGGGAAAATTTGATGTACATAATACTAGTTTGCTTTTGTTTTAAATGCAACTGTAGGTTCTAAAAATGACTTCCTACAATGCCAAGCTGGACAAAGTGAGGGACAGGGAGGGATGTCGGCTCCTGGGGAAGAAGCCTAAAAAGGGGAACAGAGGGAGAATGGGACAGCTCAGAATCACAGCTCTCTGAGAGTTTTGTGGTATTTTAAAGAATCTGGGGGGATTTCTTAGCAATAGTAATGAATTGGGGGAGGAGCCAATTTAAAGAAATACAGGGGATGCCGGGATGGCTCAGCTTGTTGAGCACTCATCTTGCAGTCCCAGGGTCTGAGGATCAAATCCCGGCCCTGGCCCATGCAGACCCATATGCTGAACTGGGGTGTGCCCCCAGTTCGATTCTCACTGGGGTGAGCTCCATACGGGAGGCCCCTGGTTGGTTCCTGCCTTACACAGCCCCACATCCACCTGTGGAATGAAGCTATGTAGAAAACCAATGATGTGCAACTATGGAGACTACTCTGGGCCTGGGCCTGCCCCTTCTCTCTGTCTTTCTGTCTCTCTGTCAAAAACAATATAAATAAATCTTTAAAAAAAGAAAGAAATACAGTAGTCAGGAAAGTACAGTTTAGTTTTATTTACACCATCATGCTAGAATACATTAAACCATACACGATCCCATTAACAGTAGTTCCATTCATGATTGTTTTATTGAATGAAGTGAGGCTTCAGCCCCCCATCGCTCCTGATGGTTCCCCCCCCACCCCCCCGCAAACATTAATGAAACACCTACAATGCATAAAATGCTATGGGCAGAGAAGTATGTCAAGTTTTTCATTTGCGTAAGTTGTCTTGAAGAGCTGACATTTCCCAAAAAACTTGAATTTTAATCTAAATCTGTTAAAAAAACCTTAGAAATTTATTTTATTGTTTGAGAGAAGGTGAGAGAGGGAGAGAGAGAGACAGGGTGAGGGCCCAGAGCAGTCTCCATAGTTGTGCATTATTAGTTGTGACACGGTTTCATTCCACACAGGTGGATGTGGGGCTGCACAGGGCAGGGACTGAACTGGGGTCTCCCTCATGGGAGGTGAGAACCTTTGTCACTGAGCCATCCCGGTGGTTACGTTTTGCCACAGTTCAGCATATGGATTTGCACGGGCTGGGGCCAGGAATTGAACCCTGGACCTCCCAATTGCAAGGCAAGTGCTCAACAGCTGAACTATTCTGGCATTTTCCCCTCCTTACATCTCCCCCCACACAAAAAACCTTTTGAAGTTATTAAATTATATTTAGAAATATTTATTGGACAAAAATAATTGAGTGAATTAATATTTTGACCAACTTGACAAAGTAACCTGGTGTTCTTGGTGCTTCCTCAATATACGGTTGGCATATCCAGTGTAGGGGAAGAAGAAACTTTCACTTTTCTAGATTCTTCGGACTAGTCTGGTAATGAAATAGACATGAGATAGATTAACAAGAAAAAAATGACCCCATTTAATTACACACATATGTATAGAAACCCCACATACATGGCAGAGTCAGAGAACTCACATATATGAGAGGTTCAGAGTCTTACATATGACATTCTGAGCTAAGGATGAGTTAAGGGGAGGAAGGTCATTTGTGGGACCATAAGAAGAGCAGATGTTCAGTAATTAGATGTTTGTCCTGCTTTACAGGTAGGTCATAGAAAGTAATTTCTGGTGATAACTCATTACGGGCAGGGCCCTTAATTTATAGGGGAGAGGTAGAAGTTTCTCATGAGCCCTGAGGTTCTCCATTGTCTTCAGCTCAAAGTAATTCACGTGCCAAGTGGCGTATCTTGGGGAGGCCTGCTCTGAACACCTTCAGCGGTCATCTGCAAGCCAGAAAGAGGGTTCTCACCATAACGTGGCCACCCTGGCACCCTGCTCTTGGACTCACAGCTTCCAGGACTATGAGAAAATAGATTTCTGTTGTTTATGCCACTCAATCTGGTATTTTGTTATAGCAGCCTGAGGAGACTAAGCCAGGATGGCCATGAGGGAAATCTTTGAAATTAGGATTTGGGAATGGATTGGAGTTAGGGATGATGACAAGGTCCTTTAACTTCTGTATTAGGAAGTGGTTGGAGAAGAGGATTGCCCACACTCTTTTCAATGCTCTAATAGATTGTGATGCTTGAGACTAAGCCTGCAGCTCCAGGATTAATCTGTTTACAGAATGCTGCATCCTCATTTTCTTTTTGTGATCTCTGAGATGCACTGTGAGAAAGTGAAAGTTGTTTGCATCAAAGTGTCAGACTGTCTTCATACATTTTCTTATTTTAAAGCCAAATGGATTGGTATGACTTACATATCCATTCATTCAAGAATATGTAAGTGTTTATAAAAGTGCCGCACATGATTCCCTGTACTTGGGAAACAGACATACTCATATTGTCTTACTCTGTTCAGGTTGTTATAATGAAGTGGCTTCTAAGCAACAGACATTTATTTTTCAGTCTGGAGGCTGGAAATCTGAGATCAGGGGCCAGCATGACTGGTTCTGGGGAGGTTCTCTCCTGATGGGGCTGTTGACTTCTTGCGTGTCCTCACATGGTGGAAAGAAGGCTGGAAAACTCTCTGGGTCTCTTTTATAAGACCACTAATCCCATTCATGAGGGCTCCACCTTCACGACCTAATCACCTTCCAAAGGCCCCACCTCCTCATATCATCCCATTGGTATGAATTTTGGGGGAGATACACCATTCAATCCATAACACAGACACATGTGTTTTCCTCTCTCTAATGGACCATATTCTAGGAATATAGAAACATGGGGGCAGGGAAGGAGAAAGACATAATAAATAATAATCACAATGAGCAGGTCCATTATATAATGTGCTAGAGGTAACAGTGCTGAGAAATGAGGGAGGAGGGCTGGGCTAGATCTGCTGAGTGAGGGCAACATTAATACATGTTGTTGACAGCTGATTGGAGTAACTGATCTCACAGAAAAGCTATCGTGTGAGCCAAAATTTGAAGGAAGTGAAGGAGTTAGTCCTGTAGATGTCTGAGTGTAGACCTTCCCAGATGGAGATGATACTGATTATTGAAACTCAATGAGGTTCCTCATTTTCTGCCTCCTAGTTTGTGTACAAAATGTATATAGGCTTTACCTAAGTGACATCAAAGTGGTTATTGCTGATCTGTCCCAGCCAGCAAGGGTACTTCTTTTCCCCCTTTGTCCTTCTGGGTCCCTTGTTTAGGAACCGTAGTTCTCCAGGTATGGTCTTGACAGTTTTACCTCTGGGGTTAGAAATGTGGGGCGGTTCCCAGGGATTGGAGTTTTGCCTCATCCTCTGGGTGCTTTTGATGCATGCTCAAGTGTGAAAATCAGCACTCTAAGTCAGAAGCCTGCAAATATCAGGCCTATTGTCTGATATTGTTCGTGAGCAAACTATGGTTTTTATGTTTTAAATGGTTAGAAAAGTGAGTATCGTTTTGTGACATGTGAAAATGATCTACCATTCGAGTTTCAGTGTCTGTTTATAAACACAATTCTATCCTGATGGGGTCACAGCCCTTCTCTTACAGGTCACCTCTGGCTGCTTTCACACCACTGGGCGGGGATGGGCAGCCGCAACAGAAGCCAGTGGCCCATTGAGCCTCCAGATACACTATCGGACCCTTGCTGGAAGAAGCTTGCTTGCTCCTGCTCTAAACCCTTTGCTCCTTTCTCCTCTTTCTCCAGGTCCTCCACCTTCTCCTTCCTCCAGGTCTGAGGCCAGCTTGTGTCATCGTGACTCTTAGCTGCTGATGGAACTCAGGGTCAAGCGTGCTGTTAACCTGTTTTAGCATAATGTGCAAGGAAGCAAAGCCACCTCGATTTCCATATGCAAACTAGATTTCCCCGTAGGCGCTTCGGGAGAACACGACTTCCATATAGTTTGCATTCATATTTTTGTGTCAGGGTTCAGGGCATTTGATTCTGGACCTGGTTCTAGCGGACTAGGCCGTGGGGCAGAAGACGACTCGCTGTTGTCCGTTCTGCCGTGAATGCTCTGGTGTGCGTGTGGGTGATTCTTGCAAATTGTGGAAATGTGTACCTGGGGTTTAGGAACGTGGCAGTTGTCATTCTAGATGAGATTATATGTCTGACAAGTTTAGACTCTCACTTCCTGAAAAGGGCCCTCTCTGAATATTTCATGAGTGAAAGACACCTATGCCTGCTGCAAACTGAAGCAAGAAATAGGAGCGCCACTGTGCTGCCTCTGGCAAAACAACGTGATTCTGTTTTTTTCCTGCGCCCAGCAACCAGCAAGCTTCCTTCCGAAGCCTGTTCGCCTGTTTGCTTAATCCTGGCATAATAACCACTGTAACTGTGATTTGTGTTAAATATAAAGCTTTTAAATCAATAATGCACTGCAGAAGCAGCCAGTTGTAAGCCGACTACTTAAGGGAACTGCTTTTAACATGAAGAGGAATATTTCATTTTGGCTTTAATTTTACATTAATTTAATTGTGTGAGTGTCTGAACTATGACAGACTCTTACTTTAAGTGTCCCTACAGGAGATGTCAGTGAATTCCCAGTTTCTTCCAAGGATCCAGGGTTAGTGCACTTGGGCCCAGCTGGGCTTTGATTGTAATGAGGGAACAGAGTGAGTGAGTGAGTGTGTGTGTGTGTCAATGTGCCTTTTTACAGGAGGGAAAGCCTGGCTGAGTTCCAGAATTAGCACTAAAGAGTGAAGGAAGAGCTTCATGGACCTTTCAAATGGCAACAAACACAAACATTTCAACAAAAAACATGGTTCATTATTAGTAAAAGTTTTACCTTGGATAACTCAGTTCTGTTTCCCCATCAAGAGCATCATTCCGAAAGTGCCCACCGAGAAGGTAGAAAACCACATTTTTCTTCCCTGCAGTCTGAGAAAAGAATAGGGCAACAGTGGGGGAAAAGGAGGGAAAGCATGGGGGGGAAAATTGGGGCTCACTGTGCACCCCCAAAAGTTCCCTAGGCAGCCACTAGCCATCGCTGCAGCCTCTGGGGCAGAGCCAGCTGCCCAGGTGCAGAGAGGGTCCTGGGTGATGCCGAGTTAGGTGGGTGGGGCAGGCTTCCAGGGAGCTTGGGGGTGTGGGTGGTGGTGTTTACAAAGTTAATGCAATTGAGGTTCTTGCACCTGTGCCACGCCCCTGACCACTTTGCAAAAAAAGCCCCAGCAACATGCTGCCAACCACGGCTCACCGTAGGCTCACAGGCCCGCAAGAGCCGTGCAAGAGAGGCCATGGTGCAGGTTCCAGCTCACTGCCCACCCCCCAAAATTCCTGGGCCATCCACGCTGTAAAAGCCTTCTGCAGCCTGTAGGCAGGGCCTGCTACTCAGTAGCATAGAATCTCCCAAAGATCTACTTTGAAAAGACCCAGCTGTCACCGAAGTAGTGATTTGGCTCTTTGTGGGAGGGTCCCACTCAGAAAAGATGGCGCCTTCCTGTGGGCCACAGGTGAGGTAGACTCCACGGAAGGGTGCTGGCTACTGTCACTGCTGCCCTTCTCCCGAAGCCACACCACTCAGTCTTGCCCGTATGTCTCCAGTGGCCGCTCCTCTGCCATAGACCAAGGTGTTTGCAAGCAAGGTAGACTCCGCATGGGCCTTTTTAAGAGGACGTCTTGCTTTCCAGCCGCCTTCCTCCTCACGAGGATGGGCAGACAGAATGCCTGGCTGCTTTTCATTGCCTGGTGGTGTGGGGACTCCTCTTCTAGGCACAGGACCCCTGGGATGGGAAGACCAGTGTGGGGCTGGGAAGCCTATCTCTTTTGGGGGGACCTGCACCACCAGGTGTTCAACCACTATCTGTGGGTTTGCGGTCTGCCTGTTACACGTCTCTGTCTGTCTTACCATTCTCAGTGTGACCACTTCTTTATATTCTTAGTTATAGGGCTCTGTTCAGCTAGTCTTCCGATGATTTTTGGGGTTGATGGTTCTATAGTTTATTTGTAATTTTGGTGTGATCTGGGATGCAGTAAGTATAGCATGTATCTAATCAATCATCTTGGACCTAAAAGCAACATTATCTTTATGTTTGCTTTTTGTTTTCAATTTGGTTCACTAATAAAATCCAACTCTTTAGTTTTTATGTATGCAAGTAAGAAAATGAAATATGAAGACAGACTCTAAGGTATATTTCCTCCAGAGTGATTTATAGAGACAGGAGAAATACATGAATGGATGATTAGCTGTTTGTTCTATGTAGGAATTATTGTGTTTATTTTGGTCACTTGGTTATAGCCTCCATGAATGTACAGAACATGTAGATATCAGGTTCTTGGAAATAATATAACCTTCACTCTCCCA
Source organism: Craseonycteris thonglongyai (assembly GCA_004027555.1). Classification (NCBI taxonomy): domain Eukaryota; kingdom Metazoa; phylum Chordata; class Mammalia; order Chiroptera; family Craseonycteridae; genus Craseonycteris; species Craseonycteris thonglongyai. The sequence continues at coordinate 6,619 of PVKE010008034.1, forward strand.
GAGTGGCTAGAGGCAATTGTAAACCACACACACTAAAATTCAATTCACTGGATAAGGATTCTATGCATATTTGAATTCTTACTTGAGTCTTCCTTACAAAATTCCTCAAATATGGATGAAGAGAAAAATCCCCCTTTCTAAAAGAAGGTGATTTTATTTACTGCTCTAAAAATATTGGTGACATGTCCTTCCATAGTTCTCTTTTCCTCTTTATGTGCTCTATTAAGAAGCAATGAAGCAGTACAGGGCAGGTAGATACTTTCTTGGACTAAAAAAGATAAAGCAACTCATCATCTTGGGTCTGCTCCAAAGTAACCCAGGCCACATGTCTAGCCCAGAGAAGCTCAGTGGAGCATCCATTAGCTTGTACATTATCTTTGTGCACTTCAGTTGAACTTGCCTTCTGGCCTGGTATTGAAGAGTTTCAACCATCTAGAAATTCTGCACTTTCTGTTTTTGTCTTCCTCTGTTCTCATTGCTACTGTCTTGGTTGAGGCTCTCAACTCCAGTCTGCATGGGGCTGTGTATTGTTAGAATTCTAATCACTTAGAATATTGTCTATCATTCCTCCATACACCTGCCCATATTGTGTGTGGCACTTCATTAAGTACTCCAAAAGCCATAGAGTTCAGATTTCTCTGTGCTCAAAAAACATTTAGTGGCCCCTATGATGGCTACATAGAAAAAGTCCAAACTCCATAATTTTATTCTAAGGCTATTTGGGATTGGGCCCTAAACTCCTCATCCAACTTTATGTCTCTCACAGCTCACTAATAAGATCTCTCTGTCTTGGTTATTTTCATTTATTATTTTTAACTCACTGCAAGTATTACATTGTAAACATCAAAGCCAACAGAAATCATTACTTTTGTGATATGAAACCTCAAGGAAAAAGTTAAGGATAAACACCAATGGATGTAGCAAACTTTATCTATTTATTTATGTATTAATAATTTAAAAATTTTACATTGCAGTTGACATATGCAATATTATATTAGTTTCAGGCATGCAACATAGTGATTACATATTTATGTAACTTAGGAGGTGAGTATTCTGATAAATCTATTATAGTACCCATCTGATACCATTCACAGTTATTACAATATTATTGACTATATTTCCAAGGTGTATTTTACATCCCCATGACTATTTTGTAACTGCCAATTTGTAGTTCTTAATTCCTTTCAGTTTTTCACCCATGCTCCCCCTCCCCCAATACTCCTATCTGTCAATTCTCAAAATGTTCTCTGGGATCTATGAGTTTGTTTTTGTTGTATATGTTCATTTGTATTTTTCTTCAATTCCAAATACATGGAACATTATATTGCCTTTGTCTTTCTCTGTCTGACTTACTCCACTCAGCATAATACTCTCTAGGTCCATCCACGTTGTTGCAGATGGCAAGATTTTATTCATTTTTTTGGCTGAGTAATATGTCATTGTATATAGGTACTACCTCTGCTTTATCCATTCATCCATTGACAGACAACCACGTTGCCTCCGTGTTGTGGCTGTTGTAATTAATGCTGCGGTGAACAATGAGATGCACATATCTTTCAAAGTAGGTTTTTGTTTTTTTTCAGATAAATATCCAAGAAATGGAATTACTGGGTTCTTCTTTGACTCTCATTATAACTTTTGTTTTAAGTCCGTTTTGTCTGATATGAGTGTTGCTTCCCAGCTTTTTTTTTTTTTTAATTATTTCCATGTTCATGAATTGTAATTTCCTCTTCCCTTGTTTAATATCTGTTCTGTTTGAGGGCCAGGGCTGTGTGGAGCTTAGTCACTGATGTATTCTCAGTGATCAGAGCTTTTGATTGCACAGAAGAACCCCAAAAGATTGCATGACATGGCAAATCAATTAATGTAGAACGGGCTTCCCATTATGGTGAAGAGTCAGTAAGCCTGAGTAGGAAGGATGTAATGGAATCCCCATCTAGCTGCACACAAAGTTGATATCTGATTTTTCACCCAGATTCTCCTCTGAGCTTGAGGCTTGGGAAACTAGCATTTATTTCCCCCCTAGCATTTGGGTTTACTGGAGATGCTCCATGAGGAATGTCTGGAGCCTGGAGATGAGAAACAGTCTGGTTTATTGCTGAATCCTTTAGTTACCCACTGTCTTCCTCCAATAGAGTTCCTGGGCGGATTGTTAAATATTGACCTAACATACTAGTTTCTATGATACACAAAGAGATGATTACCGCATCAGTTCCCAGACTTATTCTTGCCTGAGGAAACGCAGGACTAGGGGCTACGGAGATCTGCACGTACCAAAAATATGATTCATAGTCTCATCTCAAAGGGCTTAGGTCATCTGCACATTTGTGGAGTCCTATACATTGGTTTAACCTTTACTTGGAAAAGGAAGTGATGCTTAGGCCCTCAAGTTTGTGAGTGACTTTTAAAAACTTGACTTCAGATGCCATCTGACATCTGATATCTGAAGGCTATCCAGACGATCTTTGCTTGGGCTCCAACCTTTGCTGCCTCAGGAAATGGGAACTGATGAGCGAAATGCTTTTTTGTTTTGCCTTTCTTCCTTCTTTTTTGGGGGCAGGAACAGACCTTTTTAATAGAGCTTGCCAGGTAAATTTTCCAAATTCTAAGCTGAGTAAAATCCTGCCCTTGATACTGCTCATTCAAATCATTTTCATGTCCTATAGGGCTGGTGGCAGTACCACCAAGGACGTTATGAACTGAGGCTGTCCTTGCTTTTGGGGTTATGATTTTCTCGATCTTTGTAACCCTTAAAAGTAGGGAAGAAAAAAGGGAGTAAAAGGAGTTCTGATTTCTCAGTACTACTAGTTAGACTGAAATTAACGTAATAATACTTTGACAACATTTATTTGGCACAGTTGGGGAAATGAGAGACTTCCTGTTAAGTGAATTTTTAAGGAATTTCACCCAGTTAAGTGTCAAAACACATATTTCATTATATTTACAACTATAGAACAACTTCTTTACCCTATTAAGTGTTTTATAAAAACCACAATGGATTGCCATACTGATAACTTAGGCTTATCGTTAGAATCACAGATAGTGCATTATGATTTAATGCATTTATGTGCCCAAAGCCTCTGCTGATATGTGTAGGTGTTCGGTTGATTGGTCACTACAGGCACTCCTCACTTGATGACTGAGTTCCGTCCCTACCACTAGGTTGTTAAGTGAATTGGTCCATAAGCAAGGAGCTTAGAGGTGGATGTCTTGTGGTGTGTCATGGCGCTATAGAGTATGCATTTTTCAATAGGTATCATGCAGCACCACAATTATAAACAAAATATGTAGTCTTGAGTGAATGTGAACGATTCATGTAGTGAATACTAACTGCCTTCGGGGAGGAGACAAGACAGAGAAGGGGGATTCCCCTACAGGTAGGTCATTAACTGAGCAGTGGCTGTTAATGACCCCAAGCTGCTGCTTTTTACCCCCCTAAATTCTGGGGTCTATTTTTTAAAAAGGGTTTTTGGCACAAAAACTCTTTTAGCAATCCGCAGTTGCTCCACACACCCTTTCAAATCTGTGCCTTAGATCTTATATGGGCTAGATCAATCGATGACTAAGCTTGTTAAATCTTACATAAGAGTGATTAGGCACAGAGGTACTCCTTGAGGGGGCACAGAGAGGAAATGTAGTAACTGCAATGTGTTATAGCTGATTCGGCTAGTTTGGGACATTCTGGATTTTCTTTTTTTTCTTTCTGTTATAGGTAGTAATTCAAGACATTAGCTCACCAAATTTATAGAAGTGGTTGTGTCTTTTCATTGTATTTAAACACTCAAAGAACACAGTTCTAAAATCAGTCCCTATTTTCTCTCTCTTTTTTTTCCCTTCAAGCTGTGTGGTTGATCATGATGAGAGAGAGGGAGAGGAAGAAACAGAAAATGAATGAATGTCACAGGGGTTCATCACAGGCGTAGGGCTCAGCTTTCTACTTTTAGAGATCTAATTTTTTAGTTCACTGAGAGGTTATCAGACTATAAAGTAAATCATACTGTCTTAGTTTTATTGTTGCTACAATAAATTAACAAATTTAGTGGCTTATGCACACACATATTTATTATCTTACAAGTCTGGAAGTCAAAAGTTCAAAATCAGTCTCATTGAGTTAAAGTGAAGGTTGTCTGCCTGGCTGGCTGAACATTGGACACTCTCTTCTGCCAGTGTGTGGGTCATGCAAAGAGACCAAATAACAGAAGCTTGTTTGGTGAACACAGAATTGTACCACTGGATATTGCCAAGAAAGTACAGCAGCTTGACAAATTGTCCTTTGCACTTTACATCTATTTTTACCTAGCTAGTCAGTCAGTACTGTTAGAATTGTGTTATTTAAAAAAAAAAAAAGTTCTTGAGTTTGCTATCCTGACAAACTCAAATTCTGTTCTTTGAATGTAGCCCAACACAAATTCATAAACTTCCTTAAAACATGAGTTTTTTTTTTTTGGTTTTTTTTTTTCCATTTCTGTTTTTAGATTGTCTGTATTTTATGTGTGGCTCAAGGCAATTCTTCTTCCAATGTGGTCCAGGGAAGCCACAAGTTTGGACACCCCTGCCCTAGAGGCAGGTGAAGTGCCTTGGTCAGAATCCTCATTTTACTGTGAATAGTTAACATTTGAAGTCTCATGCTAAGAAGCCACTTTTCCTTTACTTACTACTTCAAATGTCTGGAAATCTATGCTAAGAGATTTATTACTCAGTAACTGGGTTGCAGAATTTTTTTTTTTTTTTAATTGCTGCACGTGAGTGATTTTCCAGGTGAGTGAAGCACTGGCTGGGGCCCAGTATCTTCAGTGAACAAGGCACGCAGGACTTGGCCAGCCCAGGGGGAGCTCAGGATCCAGGGTGATCTTAGTCCTGCCTCATTCCACTTCCAGGAAGATGCTGGTATCTCCTCAGAACCTGGATGGTCCTGTTTGTAAAATGTCATTTTATTGGCCTGAGACTGAAACTGTCATGCAACATTCCTGTCAGAGTGTCTGAGGGTAGGGAGGGGACTTTCCTGAGAGCAGGTTTCATGACTGGTCAGCATCTGCTGGCTAGTAAGTATTTCTTCATTTGTCAGAAAGTATACAAAGATTTGCTTTCTTTGTCATCTACCACCTGGTTTTATTGACGTTTTGGGGTGAGTTAGCAGGTCCTTGGTTTTCTAACTCTGGGGAGCATCCCTGGGTCCCGCCTCTGAGTTGCTGAGTCAGTAGGTCTTGCCTGGAGGTTGAGAATTTGCATTGCTCACAGGGTCCCACGTGATAGTGCTCCTAGTGGTTGGGGATTACTTTTTGAGATCCACTGGGCTGGGTTTTGCTATGGCCTCAAACAACAAAGGCGTATTTCCTGGTCACGTTACATGTCCACGTTGGTGGGTTGGAGGCTGTGCGTCATGGCTGACCTCACTTCTGGACCAGGGCTGATGGAGTGTGGCTGCTTGCGGTACATGTGTGAAAGAGTCCTGGCAGACTGGCAAGTACCACGATGGCAATTAAACAGCTCCTTGCAAAGTCCTTGGTGAGGGCTGGTCACATGACTCACCCAACCCGTGAATGCCAGGAAGCCCAATTTTACCTCATGTCCCAGAGGGGTTATTTGAATGTTTGTAAAATAGCACTAATGATTGCCACACTATTGCCCAACTTTAACTGAAAGAACCTGGTAGCAGCTGAGCAGTTGAATTGCTTTCAGTCATTTCACAGGCATGGGACACACATAGCAGATACCACAGGAGTTCTGGTCACTGTGGTTCTTGTTTAGTCTTCTCAACTAGAACTGGAAATTATACTACCCTCATTGGTGCCATACTTAGAAAGTATCCCTAGTTTGGTTTCTCTTACTATATGGTTCATCCGTCTCTTCCCCTCTGCCATCTTTTTAACAATCTTTAGGTTCTATTGTAGATCTAATCTTTATATACTTTCTCCTTAAATTTCAGAGACTTGCCTTTGGAGGCCTGAGGTGCTTATGTACTGACTACAACCATATGAGAACAAAGTCTGAGAACTGGGGTCATCAGAAATCCTTCCTTTGTTGCCCTCCTTCACTCCTTCCTTCGTTCCCTCCCTGGGTCCCTTTCTCTTCCTTCCTTCCTTCCCTTCCTTCCTTCCTTTCCTCCCTCCCTCCCTCCCTCCCTCCCTCCCTTTCTTCCTTCCTTCCTCACACAATTTTGCAACCAGTCTAACCATTATGAAACCATAACAACATAATAGACATATAATTTATGCATATGCTTAAATTTTGGCCCTGAAATGATTTCTCAAGAGCCCTCTTCAAGTTGTCACGTCCACAAATACACCTGTTAAGCCCTGTCCCCTTACTAGCTCTTAACTTCTTGTGAGCCAGCCTGAGAGAGGAGTTACATCTTCACCAAAGGACAACTGGAAAGGGAAAATGACAGGGTGAGTGACGACTGCTTGTTTAGCATTCTTCCGTTCAATCACTTCAGTTCATCAGGGAAATAAAACTGTCAGCACAACATCTCTGGGCACGGAGGACATGGGTAAGGAATATGATTCGAAGAATTGCTCAAGTGTAAAGCCACTGGGTAAGCTTTAATTAACTGGGACCGTCATGGCAGGTGCTGTAGAAGAGAACGCTGTTGTTATTAATATTAATTTTTTATGTGAATATAGGGAAACTCCTGGATGCATTGTTTCATAATTAATTTTCTTATAAGTTATGAATGTCCTGGATATCCCCTCAAGGAGGACTCGAGAGATCGATTCATTTAATGCAGTTTATTTTTTAAAGGTTCTCCTTATTGCCATATATTTATGGCTACCTCTGAGTTTCACTTTCTTGTGTGGTTTTCTAGAGCCTAGAATAGCTCTGCTTTTAACATGGAAATGCTTAAAGGTCATTACTATGCTTGTTTTTGGGATAGTTTAAGTTCCTTGGGTGTATTTTGAGGATGCAGCCTGAAACAAGACGGACAAAATTTGTGATTGTTTTGGAGTTTCTGATTTTTAAATCAGTTATTGCAGAAAATACACAGGTATTTGTCAGTTTGTCTTTGTTCTTTTTTTTTTTTTTTCTGTTTTAAACTTCAGGTTATCCTGGAAATTGGTTTCAATAGGTCAACATATTTTGCCTTATGCAAAATATTATATATATATTCTAATATTTCATTCTCTTAAAAGTTGAATTTGTTTGCCTACCTCTTGTTAACATGGATATTTTTATTGCCTCTTGCCACAAATCTGTAAATGGGAACAAATAGGGCCAAATGATTTCTGTTTGCCCTGTGGCTTAGAAACTAGGCTGATCAGAGCATTTTCAGTTGAACCAGATTTTCAGGTAGGACAGAATGGTCAGAATTCATCAGAAGCCCTGGGCAATGCTGAGGTCAACCCTGGGGGTGAGTAGGATGGGGGAGAGCTCAGTGGTGCAGGAAAACACATTTTCCTTAGAGACATGCTTCCTTTTGTAAAAAGAGAATCATAAATAAGAGTCTTTCTTGTAGGATGCGGAGAAGATGAAATGACACACAAGCAGTAGTATGAAGACTAAATACCTGGTGGGTAGAAAACACTTAGTATATGTTACGGTAGCTTTTATTCTTACGTCTCTCTTTTCTATTCCTTCTATAAATAAATAAATAATCAAGATACAAGTGTACATTGTTATGCTCCCTGTTGTAAAACATTGTTGGGCCACAAAGGAGGTGAGGATTTCTTAAGGAAGGTGCTAAAAATTGGGTGAATCATTATAACCCCCAAAACGAAAGACAGTCCATGGAATACTGGAATATGGGATCCCAAGCCTCCTCAGCTGGGAAGTTGATTCCTTATCCATGGACTGCCTTTTGTTCTTGGGGTCATAATGATGAACCCCAGTTTTATCACCACTACTGATCTTCTTTAAGAAGTCTTCATCTTGTTTTTGAAAAATTTCTAAAAAAATTGGAGGAAATGTTTTTGCTGTTAAGGGTTCAATGACAGTGTGCTATTTGAACTGAATGTCTAAACACTCTTCCATTTCGACGAGCACTGTGTGGACAGTGTAAACATCTGTGTGTGCAAGATCAAGAATGATGGAGAGCAGATACCATGTTACTACATAGAACTGGTTAAATCAGATATATCTAATGTAACAAAAAAAATTACAGTGGAGGTAAAATTTATCCACCCTCCCTCATAAGACTGTTTTTAGTGACCATAGTCAAGAGTGAGAATGATAAAGAAGGAAGGAGACATCTAATCCAGAGACTAACTTTGGGTGGGCCAGATGTTTTGAATGTGTAGGTATTTATTTTTTAAATTTTCACACTTTATTATGAAAAAATTTAAACATACTGTAAATTTGAAAGAATTTTAAGTAAACATCTATATATCTATCAGCTAGATTATACCATTGACATTTTACTCTGCTTGCTTTATCACCTATCTATCCATCCCTCTACCCTGGACAGGTAAAAAATTTAATTCTGGGGATGCCGGGACAGCTTAGCTGGTTAAGTGCTTGCTTTGCAGCCCCAGGGTCCGAGGATCGAATCCTGGCCCTGCCCGTGTGGACCCATATACTGAACTGAAGTGCGGCCCCAGTTCAGTTCTTGGCAGGGCCGAGCTTCTGATGAAGGAGGCTCCGGTTCAGCCCCTAGCTCGTGAGGATGGGCCTCCCATGCAAGAGGCCCCACCCAGTTCCCCGCCCTGCCACCTTTGTGGAATGAAACCATGTTGAAAACTGAGGCCATGAAGTTGCCATGTGCTGTATCATCATCTTGAACCCCTCTGGATCCTTGATTTATTTATGGGACCATAGAAGCTGTATTAGTTATCAATTACCCCAAAACTTTGCAGTTTAAAAACCCCAAAAAATTATTTCACAGTTTCTGAGGCTCAGAAATGTGGGAGTGGCTTCGATTGGGGATTCTGGCTGAGGGATGCTCGGGGGTTGTAGTTACAGTGTTGGCCAGGGCTGCAGGCCTCTCAGGACGTTGCTGGGGCGAGAACATCCACATTCAAGCTCACTCATGTGGTGTCAGCAGGCCTCGGGTCCACAATGGCTTCCCCCACTGCCAGTGACATCCCAGAAAGTGGACCAGCGAGCCAGAGGATGCTTAAGAAGGAAGCTGCTGTCTTTTATAATGGAATACTACAAGTGACAACCTATCACTTGTAGAAAGCAACAAGTGTGTGTAGTTCCGCATTCTAAAATTTAAGGCAAGGGCTCTGCTTGGTTCAGCCTGATTCCTGGACCAATCAGCTCTGTTCCTTTGTCCAACTTTCATCAGACATCAGCATTGAAAGACGCTGGAGTGGGTGCTGGAGTTACAAAAACGAAAATGAAAAGCAGATTCCCTGCTAAAGAGAAGTCCAGGGACAGGAGGGTTAGGCAGCTCATTTGTAGGCCTTCAGTGGCCTCAGTGAGAAGACCTTTTGCCTGCAGGCAGTTCTGCACGGTGGAGGAGGACAGAGAGCAGGGCCTACGTGGGAGGCCGGCTACGCATCATGCCTGTTTTATTTCAAAACCCTGTTCTTCTCCTCTGTCCTTTTATTCGCTTGGGTCTACCCAGCTCTGTCAGACGGGCTGCTTCTTTAAGAGGCTATTTAGCTTCCTGAACGAGAAGCTCTTCCGAGGCTGTGCTCTGAGTAGCACCTCGCTTGCTGTAAAGCATGAGATCTCTAACAAGTCACAATAGTTTCTGACAGGATCTTTCTTTTGAAGGAAAATGTGGGAAAGCAAAGGGGATAAAAATGTCTTTGTTATCACTGAAGCACAGTCAGAATGAATAATTAAGAAATTGATACTGAGCTCTTAGTCAAAAGAAGGTGGATGAGGGTGTGGGTGTGTTTGTGTTTCCAGCTGGCAATGAGGAGTACTTGAGTCTCTGTTTCTGTTAGTGGTTCTATCCAACTGGATGATGAGGGCAGATCTCTTTTCTGGATGAGTAGAACTATATTTCCAAAATGACACACCTAGAACGAGTGAAAAGTTACTCAAATGGTGTGATTTCAGGACAGAGAAAAGGTTCTAATGCCAAAATTATGTGCTCTACTTTATGTTCAATGTTAAAATGCCTTTGACAGAGAAACCATTTTATTCTATAGTTAAAAAGACAAACAGGGGAAGCTGGGATGGCTCAGCGGGTTAAGTGCTCACTTTGCAGCCCTGGAGCCTGAGGATCGAATCCTGGCTCCAGCCCATGTGGACCCACATGCTGGACTGGGGTGTGCCCCCAGTTCAGTTCTTGCCGGGGCCTATGTGGGGGGCTCCCGGACCAGTTCCTGCCCTGCGCAGCCCCGCACCCACCTGTGGAGTGAAACTATATGGAAAACTAATGCTGTTAACTATGGAGACTGCTCTGGGCCCTCCCCCTTCTCTCTGTCTCTCTGTCTCTGTCTGTCTCTCTCTCTGTCAAAAAATAATGAAAATAAATCTTAAAAAAAAATAAAAAGACAAAAATATTTCTGGAAGAGTTAGAACATTGATGTAAGTTTGATGAGGTGTGTGGGTATGTGTTTTCATGAGGAAGAGAGAGAGAGAATTAGGTGCAGGACCTGGACCTTAAACTTTCTAATACACAGTTTTACCTAGAGCGGATTATGATATTAAGTTATTGTTCTACTTAATGTTATGTACAATTCATGCTTTAGAATGGGAATTCTGTCTGCCAAATAATATAGGGTCAGGCATCAGACTCCTTCAGAATATTTGTCTTTGACTATTTTAACATTTTGTCTGGATATTACATTCTATGAGGCCAGTTCTCTAAAACTTAATCCTTTCCAATAAGCACATATGATTTAACTTTTTTCTCTCAAGTGTCTTGTTGAATAGCAGAGCAAAGTTCAGCATTCCTTTCCCAATGTGATCTCTGTCATGAGAGCATTATTATCTTTTTCAAATGACAACTTTTGGATACAGTTCACATCAGATAAGGCCTGTATTTATTTAAGGCCTTTTAAGAATGCAGCCAATTAGAGAGGGCTGAATAACAGACACATGACTGAGGTTTCCTAGAAAGGGTGCAGTTGTGGGCTTTAGAACTCCCTCACAAGCATGGCGGATTACCTATTTTTAAAGAAATGTTTATTTTTGAAAGTCTGTGATTTTCTTGTTAGCCTCACACTCCTTTCTTGTAGGTGTTTCAAAGAAATCTGAGTTCTTGTCAGGTTACTTCGATAAAACCATCTACTTTTTATTTTTTTCCATAGGTTGGTTGGGAAAAAGGATTAAGTAAAAATAGGCTTAACAAAACTATACTCTGCTTGATTCAGCTGACTGCAAGGGTTCATCAAGTTTCTATTAATGAATGACTTCATTTTTTTATTTAGTAAATGTTTATAGAAGACTTATCCTGAGTCAAGCAATACTGTCTATGTGATAGATAAGTTCTCTACTCTGATGTGACACTATACACATAGACAAACATATGAACATGCACAGATGTATAGCACAGAGTGGGCAAGTGCCAGGCTGAGAATTCCCTTTAAGGTGATGGGCTAAATAGTGACAAAGTCAGTTTTCATTGAGGGGACTAGAGACAGTCCTTTATAGCAGGGGTCACTTATTTGAGGTCCGTAGAACCCAAGGAGTTAAGCTTGTGAAGATCCAGGGAAGAGCATTTATTGGGAGAAGGGAGAAGAGTTGATTCAAAGGCCCTGAGGTGGGAATGGGTTTGGCATTGTGGAAGGATAGGAAGATGGTCCCTGTGACAAAGCTGTTGGCAGGATGTAACAGACAACTACGTAGGTCAGGGCAAGGAATTTAGGTTTTAGTGCAATGAAAAGCCATTGGAGAATTTTAAGCAGGGGACTATTATAACCCCATTTAATTTATCTCTGGAAAATAGATTATAGGAGACAAGAGCAGATGTGGAGAGATCAATTAGGGAATTATAGTAGGCTTGGCCAAGGGCTCCAACATAGAGTGCACATGGCATAGAGAAAAAATGATCAGAGAGGTGTGTGTATGCTTGTATACATATACATACACACATACATGTATATGTGTGCATATACCGGTACATATATTAATATAGTGTCCGGCAGAAGTAATGCCCTTTTTTAAGTAGTGTAGTAGAAATGGACGTGTTTGTTGTCTTAGTAACCTCAGTAATCTTTGTGTTCCAGGTTCCCTGAAGTAAAATGGCCCATCCTCTGACAAAGGACCAGTGAGTGATGGAGTGAAGCTGTTATGTTACAGAATCACATGCTTATGATTTTGTAATAAAAGATTTAATATAGATTACCAGCTGATTTTGTAATAAAAAATTTGGTATAGATTAGCAGCTCATAAAAAACAGGTGTTACTTCTGCTAATCCCTGTATGTATATATTTAAAATTTTATTTAAAACTGCTTCTATATTATAATGTGCAAACTGTATGGATTCCATAGTATATGTATTATTCATGAATAAATCAGCATCACTAACAGGTGCATTTTTGTGTACTTGACTCACACGCAATAAAGCTCACATTCCTCAAGAGAAAATGCACCTCCCTTCAGGGCCACCCCCTATGTATACCTCAGGGGGCCACCATGCGCAGTATATTCCCTGGAGCTGTGTTCTGTGAAGTTTTGCTCCAGGACAAACAGTTCAGAGTTATAGACTAAAAAAATGCTGTGTGTGAGTCAGTTCTGATAGCGTGATTCTGGTTTAGGTTTATCACCCCCAAGTCCCCCCCCCCACAATGAGGGGCTATACTTGAAAGTATAAAAAACAAAGGTATAATTGGGGGTTAATGAACTTACTTAATGGCTGAGTGTTCTGGTCTCTAGGATGAGAAGCAGAGGGGACTTGGAGCCAAGAACTGAGGTTCTCATTTGTTCTAACGGCATTTGTTTGTAAAAGAGTGTCACTGTGTGGTGTGGCCACCTCCACGTGTGACCTGTTTTGGTCTTTTGCCTGGCTTGATGTAGTACCTGATTCCTGCTATCCTTACTCCCTATGTGCTCCCCCATCAAGAACCCACCCAAAGGCAGTAGTGAACCATAAACAATGGAGTGAAGTGTTTGGCCCCAGAAGATATTGGCCCTTTCTGAATCTACGTTCGTCCTGGCGTTCAGAGAAGTACTCTCTCACATAGCCCTGAACTGGCTTCTTGGCGCTCAGCCTCCCTTATCTCCCCAAACTGTAGAGCACATCATGCTATGTGCTCTTGAAATTATCTTACTGAATCCCTCATTGAGATGGAATTCACACACCAACTTCTGCAAAGATAAAACGTTGCAATCATTGCAATGAGATTGCAATGATTACTATCAGTTAATCATTTCACTCCTATGAGAAAAATGAATTCCAAATGACTGACCAGCAAATGCACTTTGGGAATATAATCTGTATTACGTTAGAGACCATCTTTATCTGTTGATCGCACCAGCGTGACCTTCAGTTAGTTGCTGAAAGCACAGTGTACTCTATTTACCCTGGGGTAAAGAACACCATGTTTTTTCTAAGAAATGGGACATTTCTTTTTATAATAATGTTATGTTTTAGTTTTTCATGGAAAACAAAGCACAAGGCAAACAGAGTAGGTTTGGTGGTTGTTATTCCAAAAAGGAAATGTATGTTATAGTTGATTGAAAGCATTTTTGATATAGACAGAAAGTCATTGTTTTCTAAAATGAAAGCATGAGAAAAAACTACTCTGCAATTTTGTTGTTGGTGTTCTCAGGAGGAATCAAAGGCTCTGGTTCTGTGCTTTGGTCTTGAATGTTTGGAAAGCTGTGGGACAAAATGCGCTGCACTCTAACGATGGCAAATCCACCCAGGAACACTAAGCACAGATGCACAAAACTACTGACACTCGTTGAACTGATGGCTGGAAGTCGAGTGGAGGATTCATCATTTCACCTGACAAATACTGTCTGTCTGTGGCCTGATTATAGGCACCACGGCAGTGTGTCAACACTGAAGTCTGAGTAAAAAGGTGACAGTATGGACTGAAAACATTAAATCTTCAGATGTTGGGCACCTGCCTCGCTGTCTGTCTGCCTCCTGCATTTTGAACACTCTGACCATGTCTGGAAAATTCCCCACCTGGGTTAGTTTTCTATCGCTGTTACTAAAAAATTACCACAAGCTCAGTAGCTAAAAAAGCTCTAACTTATTATCTTATGGTTCTGAGATGAGAGTCCAAGATCAGTCTCTTTGGGTTAACATCCAGGTGCCAGCCAGGCTGCATTCCTTCTGAAGTTTCTAAAATCTGTTTCTTTGACTCACAGCTTTTAGCACTGCCTATATCCCTTAGTGTGAGGCCCCATCGTCTGTATTACAAGCCAGCAGCATGAGATGGATCCTCACTTTTCTCTCTATCTTCAGCTTCTGTCTTCTCAGCTCTCTGTCTCACTCTAGCCCCCTTCCCATAAACACTTGAGTACGTTTAGGTAAGGTCCACCCAGATGAGGTAGGGTAATTTTCCCATCTCAGGACCCTTAGTTATATCTGCAGTCCCTTTTGCCAGATAAGGGAACACATTCTCAGGTCCTGGGGATAGAATATGGAGGTCACCGTGTTCCACCATCACCTTTCAATCCAGAAGCGCACCTTCCCAGATTCCTTTGTGAGGGCTTGGGCCAAGCTAAGGCCTTGCCCTCAGGGGAACAAATTAAGGTTAGCACCAAAAAATTCAGCTATCATGGTAAATGATAGTTTAATGCAATTTTTTTCTTAATGAGAGGTTCAAAAATCAACAATGGACAACGTTTTAAGTGAAGAGCAAATTGGCATTATAGTTACTGCCTTTGGTTTCAAAGTGGCTTGGTGTGGTGATATCCTTTGCCACTAAGCAAGGGACTGTCACCTAGATGGTCCAACGGGAAGCACTGTGCTGGGCTTGGATTTAGGAAGAACCACCACAGGGAACAAGGGCCATGACTGGGGCTTCCACGCTGGCCTGGTTGGGACACTGGCAATGGCGGGTGTAGAGAGGTGGAAAGCATGTCCTCAGGGGTGACAGGGCCTGTGCTTGGGGACAACGCCAGTAGCCATAGGATAGTGTAACTTAGCTTTTGGGCCTGGTCACAGAGCCAACCTATAAACCTATTCCCTGACTCATTCGAAGATTCTGAGAGCTACTGCCCATCCTTGATGAAATCCCTTTTCTGCTCACAGAGGCAATGTGCTATTCTTAGCAACCAACAGCTCTGTCTAATGTAGGATATTGTCATAAGAGCTGTCTGGTTTGGCTGGGGTAGCCAAGCTGAAGCCGAAGCCATGCATCATGGTTAGAGAATAGCGTGGCGCTGCCTACCTCATGGAAATGAAGCCTGGACATGCCCCTCTTCTAAAAACCGGAGCCTAATATGCTCTAGACTCCAAAAATAAAACCTGTACTTCCGAGCGCCTTACCTGGATACTTCCCCAGTTCCAAATTAGTAGTTTACTCAGGGCTTTATTAGTAATAAGGCGATATTGACTTTTTCTTTGCTCACTGAATAACAGATCAATTCCTGTTGCAAGTATGTATGAGGTGCTGGAAGTTACTTTATGATGCGAGCCTTCTCTTTCTCCCTTCCTCTCTTCCTCCTCTTCCTCCTCCTTCTTCTTTCTCTCTCTCACTGCACACCCACCCCCACCCCGACACACACACAGATAAAATTGTTTGTGGTTCCAAATTTCCAGATCTTAACCTTTGGTTCTTAACTGAACACAGTTTTCTTTGGAGGGCAAAGATGGCATTACCAGAGATAAAAGAAAAATTCCAAAGCTTGTTCCTTAGGAACTTAAAATGTAATTGGACAATAAATATTTTTATTTAAGAAAAAGTATGGAGTAAGATATGATGATGTGTGAAAACTAGTGCACAGTTGTGGGGTACAGACTATGTCATATGTAAATTAGAGTTCAGGCAAAGGACAGATGAGTGCAGCAAGAGGGGGACCTTTGAGTGAGTTTCCTGAGCCTGGTTATGATGTAGCTTTCTTCCCCACCAGATGAACATTAGAATTTAGAATATGAATTAACCTAATACTATATTGAGATTCTGAGAAGGCTAAAATTAAAAGGCTAAGAAACAGTAGGTTATCAGCTTGGTTTAATCAAGAACATAAAGACCACTAAAGATATTTCCAGCAGAGAGGTATTTAATATGGCAAATTAGATTGAGAAAATATTAGAAAGCTTACAGCTGCTCCCAGCCCTGCAGCCTGGAACCCCACTGGCCCAAGGCCACTGCCCAGGATCCTGTGCTCCTCTGTGGCTTTGCCCCAGCCCAGGTGTGTTGCAGGTACGGGAGGAGCCTGCGGTCCCTGCTATGGTCTGAAGAAGAAAGGTTCCTCCTACTCAGTGCCCATCCTCTAATTTCCTATGAGAGCCTCCTGTTGGTAGAACCTCCCTGGCTCGCACAGCCGTGGATGAAATGTAGTTTTCAGGCTTCTAGTCCCTGCTGAGGACCAGTGGACAGTGTCAGGCCGAGGGGTGGCATGTTGTGAGTACTGATTTAGACAGATTTCTTTGGTAGTGGCTGAAGTCCCGTGTTCCCAATAATGCTTTTTAAATTTTTTCTTCTTCTAACCCATACGGTAGGTACCTCATTGCAACTACCTTTGGGTTTGGTTTTGTGTTATTATTTTATATCATAGTAACATTATGTACTTGCTTTCTGTGTGTTTATGTTCTCTCCCTATCTGGGTTTTTAAAGATTGGGAATGTAACTGCGTTTATTAAGAAATATTAATTTGCTATACAAGGAACAAACTACTCTTCAAGATGCTGATGACAGAGCACTGAGCAAGATAACTCATAATCTGCTCCACGTGGAGCATATGTCATAGCAGGGGAGACTGGAAATACGGACATAAATGCATAGTTAATATTATGTGGTGATAAATGCTGTGAAGACAAATAAAAGAGGTTAAAGATGGAGAAGGATGGTGTTGAGATGCGGAGAGGCTGTTTTGTACAAATCAGGGAAAGACTTTCTGATAAGAGGATCTGGAGGATATGACAGTGAAGAAGCCAAACGCATATCTAGGGAAAGAGGTTTTGAGATGGACAGAGCAGCAAATGCATAGTTGAGACTGGAGCTAGTATGGCACATTTGAGGAATGGCAGAGGGTCTAGGGATGTGGAGAGGAGCATGCCAGGAAAATGGTAAGAAGTAAGATCTGAGAGGGGAGGGAAGGAGGAAAAGACTGTGTAAAATATCGTGTATCTTTTGTTTCCCCCAAAGAGTTGGCTTTCTTTTGGGAAGATAACATGTTTAACTCCAGTCTTGGAACCTGACACCCACCACCCCAAACATTATCCTTTGCCCTTTTGTATTTCATTTTTCTTTCTTCTCTCTGATGTGGTCCTGTAGCTACATTTATTTTTTCCTTTATTAAATTGCAAGGACTGCTTGCTGGAATGATGTATTGATTGGTTATTCCTGTAGGCAGGTTGCCTTAGCAACAGGGCAAATCTTACCCGTTTCAGCAAAACCTTATCAATAAAGCAGTCTCTTAAGAGACTGATGTTCACATCATTAACTGTCTGCTATGCTTTCCCTTTGTTTCTTAACGATGATAATTTTCAGATTGCTAATTAGGCAAATGCCGATGGGCTGAATGGCTGCCCAGGAAAGGATGCTAAGAAAGCATGGTAATAGATTTCCCCTTAACAGTCACAGTGGATAACCCCGTGTTACTATATTGTTTCAGTTTCCTTGTTACATCACAGCAAATTCTCATTCTTCCATGCATGGGCATGTGGGTTCCATGCTGATGACCTGGCACCCATTTAAATGGCTAGAATCCATTGCCTCACAAGCCCTGGGCAATAATAAAGCAATGTTTGCGAGGAGAAAGTGTGTATCCATTCTTGCTAACCACAGTCTATGAATGAGCAGTCATGTGGGCTCCTGAGGGGGAAAAATAAACTAAAATAAGTATATTTCAAATCTTTCAGGTTAAAATTTAAGGTACCACATATCACTGAAATACAGTATTTAATGTGTGGTAAAAACAGTATACAATGGTACTGTGGTACTCATCATTAATTGGTTCTAGGAGGTGCAACAAGTACCAAAAACAATGAGTGGGAAACAGATTTTTCCCATAAGGAATAATGCAGTGGTATCTCAGTACTTGTCATTAATTGGTTCTGGAAGGTGTGATGAGTACCAAACAAATGACATGTACTAGAACAAAATTGCCATGTCAAAATGTGTCAAGTACCAAGTTCAACTTGTTTCAAAGCAGTTGAGTACCAAGTTATGACTGTATAAACTAAGATTTTTTTTTGATAAAATAGTTGTATTTCTTGTCTAAAATATGAGAAATATAAGGAAGAAGCTTTGTATTAGTTCAGATAAACAGTGTGCATATATCTCTATATTTTTTCTATTACATACATACAGATATAAATACATATACATATATGTATATGTGTATTAATACATGCATACTTATATTTATCTATCTAACATCTATATATCTTTTAATTGATCATTTGGCTGAAATTGTCTTACGTGATTCTGATGACCTGCAAGTCAAAATTGTAGGGCAAACTGGTAGGCTGGAAAATCAGGTGAAAGTTGATGTTACAGTATTGAATCTGAATTCAATAGGTAGTGGCTCAAAAGCAGGCAGGATTCCTATATCCCAGTCTTGAAGAGAATTTCCTCTTCTGCAGGTCTCCAATGGATTGGACGTGGCCCATCATATTATAGAAAGTAATCTGCTTTACGCAAAGTCTAGTTATCTGAATGTTAATTACATCCACAGATACCACCACAGCAACATCTAGAATGGTGTTTGATTAAACAACTGTGCACCATGGCCTAGCCACGTTGACACGTAATATTAACTATTACAAAGCTCAAAACCAGAGATTTGATATTGATAGTTCTAGTTTTCTAAATTTCTTTTTTAAAACGTGAGGGAATAAGAAAGAAGTGAAACTAGGATGTAAAAGAACTATGGCAGCTAGACTAAAAATGGTTCTCATCATTCTAGTGATTCCTTATTATTCATTTTTAAAATTCCCTTAACGATAATACTTTTATATCATAAAATCATTGGGGACACTTATTCAGTAAATCGGTGCATCAGAATTTACTTCATCATTAATTTATGTAGTGCTGTCAAGTGAAAAAATAATCTTATACTTTGGCAATGAAAAACAGCAACTTATCTTGGATAAAATTAAAATCTGTACACTTTGAGACTTTTTCAGCTAAGATAATTAATGCCTTTTATTAACGTGGTAGAGTTTACTTAAAAAATGACCAAGGCCTTTGACAATAAAAGTGTATAAAAGGACTAAAATCAATGAATTAACCAGCATTGGGTTTTGGCTTTATAGGGTGTCTCTCCATGGCTTGTGTGTTTATAGCATCTGTATATTTATTCAATTTTCCATGATTATCAGCTTCTGTCATTAGATAATCTTCTCTTGCAAAGCATGAGACATTCTTCCTTACCTATTATAATCTTTGCTTGTGTTGGGACTATAATGATAGTGTGGATCCATAAGGATTGTCACGTTGTGACAGTTTCATGTGTCAACTTGGCCAGGCAGTTATTTAATCAAACACTGACCTAAGGGGTTGCTGTGAAAGTGTTTTGTAGATGTGGTTTATATCTACAGTTAGCTGACTTTAAGTAAAGGCGATCACCCTTGATAATATGGGTGGGCCTCATCCAATCAGTTGATGATCTTAAGAGCAAAAGCTGAGGTTTCCTAGATGAAGAAATTCCTCAAGACTGTACCGTAGAAATCTTGCCCATCAAAAACTAAGAACAACCCAATGGTCCTTCAGTTGATAAATGGTTAAAAAAAAAATGTTAATCTATACTATAGAATACTATCCAATAGTATAAAGGAGTGTTCCATTGGTATATACAACAACATGGAAAATACATGTGTAGACACATATGTGTATTTACACACACATATCTGAGAGACAGAGAGAGAGAGAGGTTTTGTAACTAGGATCTACCTAAGCTGTGAATTCCCTGAGATTTCAGATATTTATAAAGAATGATGAAAGAGCAAACAAAATAGGGCTACTAAAATTTTATTTGCACAAGGAACTTAAGATATCAGTAATATAAGAGATATGACTAAATCAAAAGCTACCACCAGGAGTCAACAGAACAATTATATTGTAAGTCAGAATTAAAAGAAAATGGAAGAAAAGTCAATTGTAGGCCCCATAAACTCACGTGAAACATACCATCCCTTGAACCACAGAGTGGAATTTGGGAGTGGAATACCTCAAAAATTTCTGACAAAAATTTATTTCTTTATTTGTCATTCATTCATTAATTCATTAACTCACTCATCTACTCATTAATTCCCTATATTGCTGCACAAAGGATTTGAAGTAGTTCTCAAGAGTATTAGCAGCAGCAACAACAAAACAACAACACAAACAAAGAAGGACTATAAAAATGAAACATTTAAGAAAACTAAAATTGCAGAGTAGAGATGAGATAGCAGGGTTGGGGGAATAAAAATGATTATTGCAATACAAAAAATATCTCTGACATTTTAAGTTACCAAAGCAAGCCAGCAAGCAAGCAAGAAAGAAAGAAAAAAAAAAAAAAAGAGAGAGAACAGAATCAGTTATGTGATTTGCATTGTCTGCAGAAAACAGGTGCTAACATCTCAGGAGAAACCAAATGGTTTCTTGCCTTAAAAATGGAAAAGAAAGCTAACAAAGCATAATACAAGAGTGAAAATCAGTAGTGACCAATAATATGTGGTTTTAGGTCATAGCTTTCTGATATTCTGGGTGTATGTTTTGAAAAAGAAGGAAGGAAGGAAGGGAAGAAAAGAAGGAAGGAAGGGCGGGGATGAGGGAGGGAAGGAGGGAGGGAGGGAAGGAGGAAGGAACGGAGGGAAGGAAGGGAAGGGGAGGAAACCTTGCTTCAGTTTCCAGCTGCTACCTGCTCTGGATTTCAGACTTGGCAGCCTCCATAACCATGTAGGCCAATTCCTTGAAATAAGTTTCTGGGAAGAAAATCATATATATACACACATGTTCATACATATATGCATATCTCCTATTGGCTCTGTTTCTCTGGAGTACTCTGAATGATACACTAATATTTCTTTTGTTTGATTCATCCATTTGCTTATTAAACTTGGAAAGTGTATGTTGAAAATCAATGTCTATATGCTGTGGACCTATTTGTATAGACCGAACAGCTATTTCACTGGGAATAACTAATGATTTGGAAATCCTTTTGCAAGTTGGATTAAAGGTAGGGTTTATTGAACTAGGTAGTCTCATTTTATAAAATTAATTTGTTTGGCTGCGGATTCAGCCTTGAAAGTATCAATTGCCAACTATTCCTTAGAGTCAAGTATCTAGTCACATAAATAGACTAATACAAAGGCAATACCTCAGGTCATGTCCAACTGCAAGTTACATGGGTCTCTCTGCAAATGCAAACATCCATGAACAGAGGGGTTAAGAACAGTTATCATGTTTGATAGGTGAAGTTCAAAGTACGGTACGTGATAAAGATCCCTGCATGGCATTTCGGCCTTGAATAAAAGATGCTAGCACCAGAGTTTGGTATAAAAGCAAACAGCAAGTGGCAGACGTGGTTTAGTTTTCTGATGTATGATGTGAGGCTAGAGAGAAGACTGGGTATCAGGGTACAGACTAACTGAGGAGACTGCTCGAAATTGCCATCAATAGATCTGTTTGAGAAGGTGCCGGGTGTAGACTCTTAGTACTAGTCCAGAAACGCAGGCACAAAAATGCATCCTTAGGAAAAACTCAGCCTGGAGCCAACAGGTGCAGAGAGCATAGAACACCAGCAACAAGTGGTTTTTTTTAATTTAAAATCTTTTTTTAAAGATTTATTTTTATTGTTTTTTTGACAGAGACAGAGAGAAGGGGGAGGGCCCAGAGCAGTCTCCATAGTTGACAGCATTAGTTTTCCATATAGTTTCACTCCACAGGTGGGTGCAGGGCTGCGCAGGGCAGGAACTGGGCCCGGAGCCTCCCACATAGGCCCCGGCAAGAACTGAACTGGGGGGGCACACCCCACTTCAGCATATGGGTCCGCATGGGCTGGAGCTGGGATTTAATCCTCGGGCTCTGGGGCTGCAAAGCGAGTGCTCAACCCATTGAGCCATCCCAGCTTCCAACAAGTGTTTTTTGAAAGTGCATTTTCTGTGCGTGTGTTAAATATGTGGCTTTACAAATTCTCATGAGTTCCACCAATAATAATAAATAATAAAGCCCGCAGCTTTATTACTCAAAGTATTCTGCTTTCTTGAGTTAACCAGTAAAATCTGGGGAATCTGAGGTATGATTATTTGTAAGAAGTTGGGCAAACTAGGTCAAGGAAGTACAGGCTGAGAGGGGAGGTTTTTTGGTGACTTGAATCAAGCATAGCAGAAGGAACCCTTCTGCTGACACTCCTCTTTTGAAGGTCACCAACTCTGTCATTGTCAAGCGCCATGTTCTCCGTAGCTTCTGCTGAAGCTACCCCTCTAGCACGGTGCTTCCTGACATTACCTTTCTCTAACAAGTTTTCCTTCCCCACTGCTGATTTCTATCTTGCTCCCACTCCAACTTGCTCAAGGGCTTTTGTCTTTACCGAACGAAATTCAAGAGACTCTTAAGAAAGGCCTTAGCACCAAAATAAACTCATTTTAGGGAATCATGTTTTCATCAATGGGAAAACAAATTTCCTAGTTTCAACTTTCTGTACTCTGCCCTATCTTTCCCTCTTGCCCTTTCTGGAGAAGAGGGTGTATTTAAATCATAGTAAAGCAGGGGAATATGCTGAGAAGCCTTCAGGATAAGCAGGAGAGAGGTTTTGGCTTGAGCTGTAGCTGCCCCGCACTGAGGCCTCTGGAAGACCTTTATTCCGATGCGAGACAGATGGGAAGCGAGACAGGTGGGAAACCCGACTCAGAGGTGATGTTCTCCAAGATGGGGTTGGGGTCCTGAGGCCCAATAGGCCTGGCCTGGAGCAAGCGTGGGGACACATTGCCTGTCTCCAGTAGATAAGAAGAGCAGAAAGAGTAGGAGTGACAGGGACCCTGCGAACACTTCCTGAGGCCCCTGTGAGTCCCAATGTCCAGCCTGAAGGTGCCGTGGGAAAAGGCTGGAGATGCTTTCACACACCCGTTCCGCTTTGCGTGTTGTGAGTGGCCCATTCTTCTCCTGGGAGAGGACTTGTGCGTGTGGCTCTTCTTGCTGTCGCCAGGCTGGCTGTGATCTCGCTGCTGACCAGATAGCATAGTGTCTGCTCTGTGGGACCCGCTGGAGCTCTGGTGGTCTTTCTAATCGCTCTTCTTCTGCCGTTTCACCAAAGCAGCGCCCCCGTATTTAATGGCCTTCCAGAGGTACAACTTAGTTATCCCTGTGGTTGCAAAAACCCAGCCTGCCCCAAAGTATTCACAGCCTTCCCTGTCCCTCGTTGTGTCCTGTGTTCCCGATTCTCAAAGGCATCGTCATTTTCCCCGTCAAGACACGTGGGCCTTTACAGTGCTCTTGGGCTCTTTGTTTGATAGCTCATATTTGGTCTGCCCCGAGTTCTGCAGCTCCTCAGCCGGTGGTTCCTGTCTGTATGTACACTCTGTTTTGCATGACCTTTGTGGATGCTCTTATCCAAGGTTTATTTACCTTCAGCAGCCTTCTCATTGGCTGCTTCTTTGCTTTCTGATCCAAGCTGCATACTACAGCGAGACTTGTTGTCTTAAAGGAAACTCCTCTTATCTTGTGGTTGCTGTTCAAAGACTTTCCACTTCTATCCATTTGTCTGATTTCCAGAGCCCTTAGGTCTAGCTTCATTTTCCAAGCGTTCTTATTTCTCAGCACCATCTCTTCACTCATGTTAAAGTGGTCCTATGGCTACAGGGACAAACCCTGCTCATTCCCACCTCCCTTTCTTCTTCATCTTTAACTCCGTCTGTGATTAAGGATGATTTTAAATTCTTGCAGTCTTTTCTCACTACTTTGAACCCCACCAAGTGTTACTTCCTTTGCCTACTAATTTTTTGTGTCACTTAGAATATGCTTTGCACATCCTTTTATGTTTTCCTCTCTAGTGCTCATTTACTATGTATGCTGAGTATTATGTTAGGTACTGGACATATGGTGAGAGAAGATAGAGTCTACCTCCCTACAAAAGTAGAGGTTCAAAAGGCAATCACTGATAACGCACCAACCTGGAAATAGGGCACCACGTTTCCTTATAGTAAGGTGACTAGATGTCCTGCTTTTGGCGGGACAGTCCCTATTTTTAACAATTTGTCCCGCGTCCCGCGGTGTTTTAAAAAAGTCCCGATTTTTGGAAAGAATGTATGACAAGCTAGGGAACGGCGGGAGATAGACCCAATTTTTAATCAAGAACCCCCTCCCCCCTGGTCAATGGTGTCCCGCTTTACCAATGTTAAAATCTGGTCACCTTACCTTATAGCCCCCAAAGGAAGCGCTTCACAAAGTATGAGTGAGCAAAATAGATTTGACCAAAGATTTCCGGGGAGATAGCAGAGAACAGGGTCAATTATACAGACAGTAATCACATTAAATTTCTGTAAGGAATGAAACCACTGTCAGTCCTTGTCTCTGTGTGTAACAGTACATGGACCGAACATATTTTCCTGTTCCTGCCTCAACTGGGGTCAGGTACACTTTCTCGTCTGCATGTGAAACATCACTTAGGACAATCCAACGAAACAAAGCAAAGTAACAGAACTTGCAGTTACTGGTTCCAGAAAAACCTTCTCTCCTGGATGACCGGACTCTAAGCCACCTTGCTCTCCAGGGCTCTCTTCAAAACCCTCACCTCACTGCCCTCCATCAACCCACAGCCCCTTCCCTCCCAACCAGTGTCCCACCTGGCAAGACCCACCTTAAAAATACCCAGCTTCAAAACTCCATACATGTTTCCCCAATTTCCCCCTTTCGAGACACTTGCTAAGTGCTGTCAAGTATTGTTCTCCTTTATTCCAGGAAGTCTGGTAAATTTAGCTTTGCTTGAACAACATTTTTTTTGGTGGCTTTTGGGAAGATTGATGAGATAGTTTTGCTCTCTCTCAAAAGCCTTCATTTTCCAGGCTTCTCCTAATCCTTCATTCACATGGTTCCTAACTGACACCCTTTCATACGCAGGCAATTTAGATCAGCGCTAATAAACCCATCAGCCTTGGAGGGCCAACTACCCAGCCATCTTATTGAAGCATTTGCCCAACCAGCTGGGTCTCTAGCTAAGGAAATTTATATGATTGTTTGTATGATGTTAAATAGCAGAATTCTACCTCGTGTCTGAATGGTGTGTGAGCCTCTGTAGAGTTTTTATTCTTTTTTCATTTCCTTACGCTCTACCTATCTCAGGAGGCTGAAACAGCTGTCTGGCAGCTGCATAAGAAATAGCTTGAAAGTATAGAAATAGCTGGAAAGTGTAGCAGATGGCAGGAAGAAACATTTAAATCTCTGACTCTGCCATACTTTTCTTCCAAGGACAAGAGAATTTGTGTGTGTGTGTGTGTGTGTGTGTTTGCATGTGGATATAAATTTATGGGAGGATTAACTGTTCTCTAAGTACCTTCTTCTGTTTTAACACCATGGTGTATCAACATCTCTGATTTCAAAAAAGAAAAATACAGAATAAAAAATGGATATGAGAAAATTCTTTGGGATTAACTGATATTTCTGTGAACCTTTGGAAGTATGGTGGAATTCTTTAAAGTAAAAGTTTGCTTTTAAAAGGTCCCCATAAAAATTAACTTTTAATGACCATATAGCATTCTAGCACAGACATATTCATTGATTTTTTTTTTTTTACTATTTCTCTATTGATGGACATTTTGGTTGTTGATAAAGTTTTAGGGTTTTGAACATTGCTGAGAATAAACTTTTATCTGCATTCTTTATTGTTTCTTTTCAGAATGAATTTCTGGTTGTGGAATTACTGGATAAAAGGCTCTGGCCATTTTAAGGGCTTGAACCACATATTGTATATATGGATTTCCCTGTGGAAACTTGAGCTGTCCCTTGTGAGATGGATTAATTTAGGGCAGAGACAAAATATGCAGAGCTAATCCTTGCCATTAGCTGCTGGCCACGTTTATATGGAAACCACACTTTGGAACACCAGTATAAAGGTTGTATGTTTGTTTTTTAACATCAAGCAGACCCAGGGGATGACAGTCAAAGTCCATCTGTTTGAGAAAAAAGCCTTTACCTTTTTAGATGCCAGATTCAAGAAATATCGTAATTCTCCATTCCCCAATGGAGGTGTAGGACTCCGGGCTTCATGGGGTACACAGAGGCCAGAGGGCTGAAGCCCCTTCCTGGTCTCACATGACGTGTCTGTGCCCACATAGAAGCATTCTCCTGTCTTGAAATAATTTTCTGTGTGTGTGTTTATCAGAACACATTGTGCTTTTGAAGAGCCAGACCCCCTTTCTCCCCTCCCCTTATGCCATGTCGAGAGTGGTGCCTTCGTCTAAACTGCCTAGCCAGGCAGAGCAATTAGTGCCCAAGGAGACGGGAGGCTGAGGGCCTTGAAGAATGAATGGTTTTCATGGGAACAGCCACTGAAGCACTGTACTGAGCAAGGAAACCTGATAGTGACCTTGTTCGGGGCTGGACTTCCTGGTGTGGTTTTACAGAAAGGGTTTATATTTTCTGATGCTGCAATACACAGCCCTTTTCATGGGGCAAATCCTTGACATAGTTTGATTGCCAACATGAGTCCTTATTGCCCATCAGATGCTATAGCGCAGAACTAGCAAACAGTAGCTATGATGGCTGCTGTTATCCGGTCAATCGACTCAGCCAGCAAGAAGTCCCTGGTCTTTCACCTTCTAAATGAGGAAGGTTTTCTTTAACCACTTGGGCCTTCAAATATTTATCCTTTGGCCAAGTAGTAATTCAGACCTTGTTTTGGACACTGGGAATGGAGTGATGGATGGGATCAACAAGGTCCCATTTCTCATGGAGCTACCATTCTAGTGGGTGTACTCAGACAATAACAGATAAATAAACATGAAATGTGTCCGATGCTGATAAGAAATGCAGAGATTTAGACTAGCTGTTGTGAGGGTGAATCTCCCCACTTGGGTGGTTCAGGAAGGCATCTCTGAACGGAGTTCTGATTAATAGTTCAGATTGGCCTGTTTAGAAGAGAGTTGGACATGATGAGCTAAGGGAGGATTAAGTATAAAATCCCAAGGCAAGAAAAAGATGGGTGGATTTAATAAACAGAAAGCCAGAAAGGTCAGGTCACATAGAAAGGACTTAATGAGTGAAAGGGTTATGGTATGTGATAAATGAACAGGCCAGAACACAAAGGGGTAATAAGAAGCTGAAGGAAGATTTTAAGCAAGGAGCGACATACTGTGATTTATGTTTTTAAATTCTGGCTGTATGTTAACTGTTGTGTGGGACCAATAGAAGAAGCCCAAAGTCGATTGAGGAACCTATTACAGAGGGCGGTCCAAGAGAGAGAAGATGGATTGAACTAGGATGGCAGCAGGGAAGATGGAAATTAATGCTGGAATTGGGATATGTACTTGCGTGCATTTTTTTCTAACAGTGATTAGGTGTCCAACAATTCAATTCAATTGTGACACTAACTACTCAGAGTTAGCGTGGACCCCACAGGTTGTGGACTCAGGTTCACAAGATTGTCCCCCGTGCACAGCTAGATGGAGAGGCACATCAGGTGAGGTCTGGAAGGGCCCCAAATGCAGGGACTTCTGTCCCCATGGAGTCAGGATTCTCCTGGCATGTGGATGCACTCACTAACCCAGAAGTTTCCTTGGCTTTGTTGTTCCAGAGTTTTCATCTAAGTTTCATTGCACGGGAATGATTGATTAAAACAAGCGTGTCCAACCTGTGGCCCACAGCCACACACGGCCCAAGAGGGCTTTGAATGTGGCCCAACACAATTTCATAAACTTGCTTAAAGCATTGTGAGATTTTTTTGGTGATTTTTTATTTTTAGTTCATCAGCTATTGTTAGTGTTAGTTTTTATGTGTGACTCAAGACAATGTGGCCTACGGATACCCCTGGATCAAAGCATGGGCCATTGGTGGTGGAATGCAATCTAGCTTCATTTCTTTCCCTAGTGGGGAAAAGAGGGGTTTGGCTGTCCCCCTAATCTGTCTCCATCACCCTTTGCTGGGAACACTTGTTCTTGCCTGCCTTTTGGTCATTGGTTCATTCCAATTGTACTTTTCTGGGTCTTCTGGCTTTCAATCCTCTCAGCTGCCTGGATCTACCTCCTGTCTGTGTAAGTAGCTGTCATTTCGCTCCTTGTTCACTGTGCTGGCAAATCTGGGGTCCCCCTGCCTTCCCAGGACCTCTCTGGGCCCTTCCAGGAAGTGGGTCTGGGTCCTAAGTCTATGTGTCCTTTATTGGGACAGAAAGGAGAGGGGGCCAGACCTCGCTCTCCTTCTTAGGCACCAACACCTCTAAGTTCTCCTCTTTCATTCTCCTCCTTCCCACTGGAGCAAACTTCATCTCATCTCAGGGACAGAAAAAGCAGCCTCTGCCTGACTATTGCTTCTAAATATTTTTAGGTCTGGATCTAAGCTTTTGAGGGTCGGCCTCCTCCTCTTGGGTCCTTCCCATTATCCCATTGTCTGGCTTTATTGTTCTCCACAGCATTTTCATCAGTTGGTCCTTTTTTAAAATGTTGTTTGACTATGGCCATCTCTTCACTGCAATATGAAGGTCTATGAAGATAAAGATGATTTTCACCACTTAGAGCAGTGTTTTCACTTAAAGAGTGCTCAATAAATGTTTGTTGGAAAAAATAATGGATGAATAAACAAGTGAAGTTGACCCTTGTGTCCTTTTGAGTGATCCCTTTCTTGAGACAGTGAAAGTGAAGCACAAACCTGAGATGGGTGGGGAGGGCAATGAGGCCACCGATCCCAGAAGAGAAGCTTTGATTGAATCACAAAATGTGTCCTTATGTGTAGACACAAGATGAGAACTGTACTACTTACAAGTTTCTTATGAGAATGGAGTTGGTGTTTTCCTAAAGGCAAAAGAATCTTTTGTTTTTTTAAGATTTTTATCTTATTGTTTGAGAGAAAGCGCGCACGAGAGAGAGAGAGAGAGAGAGAGAGAGAGAGAGAGAGAGAGAGAGAGAGAGAGACGGAGAGACAGAGAGAGAGAGAGAGAAGTGGGGAGGGCCCAGAACAGTCTCCATAGTTGTGTATCATCAGTTGTAACATGGTTTCATTCCATGCAGGTGGATGTGGAGCCCGGTGGGGTGGGAACCGAACTGGGAGCCTCCTGCATGGAAGGTGAGAACCTTGGCTGCGAAGCCATCCCGGCAAGTTACCAGATGCGCCACGGTTCGACATATGGGTTTGCACGGGCCTGGGCCGGGAACCGAACCCCAGACCTCACGATTGCCAGGCAAGTGCTTAGCTATCCCGGCATTCCTAGAAGTGTCTTTTTGGTCCCTTTCTGGTAGGTGTATTTGATTTCTTGATGTGCTTGCCAGAAGAAACTTGGCAGAGATTTGGAATGTAGCACAGCTACTTCTCTTGGGACAGCTCTGTAGAGGTTTTTGTTCTCAGTCAGATTCATGTGTTTCAGCTCAAGTCACTGCACAGGCCTGTTTACATTCCTCTTGGAAGCTCTTGATATAGCTGGTTGCAAAACCACTGCGGTATGTAATACAATATAAAAACGAAGACACGAGGGGGAAATGGGCTTGAAGCTCATGATGGTGTGTTTTCCTACCAAATATGTTAGTAAGGAAAATACATGTATCAATTGATTTATTATTTTACAGAAATAGTATTTTTTTCTAGGTGACTTTATTTTAAATAGAACTGTAGCTCCCATTTTTTTCCCCTCAAAATTGGAACTGAGTATTAAAGAACATAAATATTTTGAAAATATTTACTGATTCACTCATGAATCTCCAGTTGAGAAAAAAGACATTAGAGGCATGTATTGATAGAAACCAGTGAGAATTCTTAAGATTTAAGTCTTCGTTGCTCTTAAAGAGAACTCGGAAGCTGGCTTAGAGTTCTCCTTAATAGCAACTATAGCTTGCTCATAGATTATAAGGACCCGTAAGATTAATGTTTTAAATCCTAAGTTTATTCTTAATACTAAATGATTATTTTTCACTTAGGGAATTAATATCTTTGCAGTCACTTAAAAATACTTGGCAATAACCAACCCATCTGTCACAAGTTAGATGTTGGGAGTTGAAAATGTAGCTCATTTTTGCAGATCCTGGGGTGCTTGAAGATTGATGTCTAAGAAAAACTATGTGCTTTCCACATAATTCAAGCTCTAATCGAGTCTCTCCTTCCTGGTAACTCCCAGTTCGGAGGTATCTCATTTTATAAAGTCCTGCTCCCTCAAAGATGCAGCTCAACTACATCATCTTTTAAATGTACTGAAAGCCCTGGCTGCAATAAATCACGAAAGGCGATCTCTTCTCCAAACTGAATCACTGCCTCTAATGTAGCTGACTTTTAAATTTGAATTCCCTGAGGCTTGACTTAAAGCTTGGCTCTCAGCCAAGCTGCCATTAGGAGATGTGTGCGGGGTGACTCCAATCCACTCTGCGTAATTGCCCCCAGGCTTGCAAATGGTCCCAGCAAGAAAATGAGACACATTTTTATGTAATTTTGTAGACAAAGAAAGGCATCCTATGGAAATTTTATTGCAATATCCGCATCACATTAGCTGTTATTGCTTATGTGCATTTAAGAAAAGTAACAATATAGGTCTGATTAAATTGGAGAGGAAAGTATATTTCTACCCTTTTCATATTTTTCCCATTATAGAGAAAGCTCAAATACTAGATGGAGATCACGTGGTCACATGGCCCCATGAATCATGACACTTTGACTATACGGACAGTTTTTGCCTGAAGATCACCTTCTTGCCCTCTTTTCACGTTTGCTGCCAAATGGAGCCATTTATCAATGAGATGTTCTGAGAGCTGGTAGGAGGGCGACATTACAGCGTCTCTGTGCTTTGATTTCTGCTTATGGTTTTGTGGTTCGTAAGAGAACAGCCTTGCCCCCAAAACATCCAGCTCCCTGTTGGTGCTGAATTGCCAATACTATTCACAGACACTGGGGGCTATTATTTCTTGTTCCCTTAAAATTTGGGAAAAAAGATTTCCCAAGGAGAGTTAAGCTCTGACATCAGCTGATACGGGGTTAGGATAACATTATACCAAGGATTCTTTAAAAAGACAAAAGGGCTCTTAGGACCCGCTAACCCAATGAAAACATTCTTTTGTTATCTGGGTTACTACAGTCTCTCACTTGGAAGCTCTGAGGAAAGGAGAGACACAAGGCAGACAAGGCTTACCCATCTAAGCACCATCTGGGGAAAGCAAGGTTAGCGGAGAGCCCCAACAGATGCCACTGTTCCTATTCTAGAGGTTGCAGCCCAATAACATTAAGTTTTCTATTAATCTTACTCCTCGTGTTCTCATTTCAACTTCCGCAGGCCATGTACTGACATCAGTTCTCTCTTTCTTACAGGCGTTTCTCAGTGTAGAGAGTCAGTGGACATTAACACATGCCACGGGGTATTTGTGCCTCTTATGTACTTGGTTACTTGTGAATATACACTGGAGGCCAACAGACCTCTTGTCCAGCATACAGAAAACCAGCTAGTTTTCTTACGTATTCGGCCAATGAGTTTCTACTGTGCACCCCTTACTGGCTGATGCCAGTCTGCCGGTCCTCTTGGGGGAGAGTATGGGATGCCCCACCTGCTCAGTGCCCGTTTCCCCTTGGAACCATCTACCAGCCCGGTTCTGTGCTCCTCCCCACTTGAGGCTTTCTCAGTGTCTGATGTGACATTGTTGTTGCCAGATGCTCATTCAGCCCCTGAAAGGCTTTGATAATTTCCATTAGCTTCCTGGGTGGCAAAATGAGGGACATAACTCAGCTCTGCTTTGCAGACAAAGCTTCTGAAAATCCTGCATTACAAACTGCGCCCTCTTTTCACTCCAGCAGGGTCGGGGCTGTGCCTCCTTTGATGAGTGGTTTCTGCATTTTGGGAAAGGCTCCTGGGCACCCAGCAGCATTTGGCTGACAGTTACTTGTAAAATCGTGGGGTCTCCTTGGAGCTGGAAGGAGCTGGAGGGTTATTCGGTACAGCCCTTACGTTTCTGAGAAGAAACTGAGGTCCAGAGGTTAAGTCACTTGGCCCAAAGTATACGGCCTAATTCATCTGCTTTCTGTGACTTGGGGCAAGTTTCCAACAGTTTCTAGGGGGGCGTTTTCTTGATCATGGTGCTTTCAACACTGATGGTAATACTCCTTAAGTTATTAAGACTTAGTTTAGGCAAATCCAACTTTATTCAAATTATACTCGAAGGTACAAAATGCAGTTTTAAAGAGGAAGAAAATGTGGTGTTGTGGGAACCACCACAGTGGTCTAGTTCTGACTGGTGCTACATTTCTGACTCGTAGTATGAATGAATGGGGCGGCTGCCTCGGGAGGAAGGCGTGCTGTCCTGCGTGTTGTTTCTATGACCTGCACACTTACAGCCTCGGTGTGTAATTCACCGTTCTTCAGCTTTGCTGCACGTGACTGAGAGGCCCTGAGAGAAAGCTGTGATAGGAGGCTTCTCAGACAGCCCGCAGTCACTGCCCCCTTGCCCTATGTCATTCTGTCCCCTTCAGGAGGGCTAAGCCTTGTGACTTGCTTCCAACCAATGGACTATGACAAAGGTGAGGGGATGTCACTTCCGTGAATTGGTTCCCTAGCACTGTGACTTCCTGTTGCTAGTAGACTATTGTCTTCTCAGCTTGAACACGTTGATAGAGGGCCCAACACGACAAGGAACTGAAGGTGGGCTTCAGCCAATATGGGTGAGGAACTGAGATCCTAAGTTCAACTGTCTGTGAGGAACCGAATCTGAAAAGC
Organism: Craseonycteris thonglongyai; assembly: GCA_004027555.1. Classification (NCBI taxonomy): domain Eukaryota; kingdom Metazoa; phylum Chordata; class Mammalia; order Chiroptera; family Craseonycteridae; genus Craseonycteris; species Craseonycteris thonglongyai. The sequence continues at coordinate 39,395 of PVKE010008034.1, forward strand.
AGTCATATGAGCTTGGAAGCAGATTTTTTTTTTTTTTTCCACTTGAGCCGTGATGGCCACAGTGCAGCCCACGTCTTGCTTGTAGCCCCTGAGAGACCCTGAAGTGAGTGGATGCAGTGAAACGTGGCCCCAGAAGCGATGACATAAAAATCATGTGTTTGAAGTCGGTACATTTTGGGGCAACTTGTCACACTGCCACAGACAACTAATACAATAGCAAAAGGAACGAGACAAGTTTGCAAACCTAAGTTGAATTTACATGCATTCCTGGTCACACTGATTTTTGCATTGCACATGCCCTTAACTTAGCAATTTCAATAGGAAGAACATTTTGAATGGGAATACATTCAGACAAGAGTATGCAAACCTCCTCGGCTCCTTTTAATTTTTTTTTTTTTAATTGTTTTTGAAAGAGAGGGAGAAAGAGAGAGAGATACAGAGACAGAGAGAGAACTGAACTAGGGGAGCTCCCAGTTCAGCATATGGTTCCGCACGGGCCGGGGCCGGGATTCAATCCTCAGTCCCCGAGGCTGCAGGGTGAGCGCTTAACCCACTGAGCCGTCCCGGCTTCCCCGTTAGCTCCTTTTAAATCTGCAGGGACAATGAAGCAGTATTCGTGACTTAATATCATATTGGAATTGTGCCTGATTTTCCAGATTAGAACAATTGTGAGATGTGGAGAGAAGAGGAAATAATACATGCCACCATCATATTAATAATCACACAAATCCTAATAGCGATTATTTATCAAGCACTTGACACATGCTAAGCAATGTGTTCGGTGATTGTAAACCTCATTTCATGGAATTCTCTCACCAGCTCTAAGAGAGAGGTAGGTTATCCCAATTTTCCAGCTGAGGAAAAGGACTTTTTGACAAATTTTCCAATCAGTAGCTTCAGCAGTAATAACACTCAAGCTTGAAAAGTAGTCTAAAATGACCCCCGTTCTTCTTCTCTGCATTGTTCAACCAACGGTAGCAGGTCATTAAAAACGCTACCTTTGCTTTGTAAAAAACAAAAAAAGAATCTATAACTTTCTGACTTTAAAAGCAGCTATTTCCCAAGAGCATGTTTGCAATTAATCATATTCTGCCTGGTGATTTCTTTTTTATGCTTGTCCGGTCATGTGAGTTTTATTATTGTTTGACCTTTTTATCTCAGATTTTTTGTTCTATTCACAAATTCCTTGAGGACAGGGATGCTTTTTTATACGTCTGTGTCCTGAGCCATGTTTGATACTATACTATGCAAATAATAAGCATCCAAGAAATCTTTTTTGGTGAACTTGAGTTCCTCTGAAATGAATATTGTAACAGGCTAAGAGATCACGTCTTTCTAGGAAATGTCAGCTTTGCACACGGGGCCAGTGTTTCCAGGAAAGAGCTCTGGCTCAGGTTGTGTTGAGCATCAGGAAAAGTAACCATAAGATGAGCGCTAGGAAATCTCTCAGGGGCAGCCTTGCTCCTGGACCGCTCCTGACGGGGTTAGCCGGGGAAGTAGCGTGACCGACCTTCCTGGATGCCCCAGGACTGAGGGACTTCCCAGTACTTTCAGTGCTGAGACAAGGGAAGTCCTAGAGGAACTGGGATAAATTGGTCATTTCAGGACAAATATTGTTAAGGGCTGGATGTTTGTATGCCCTGCCCGCCCCCAATGCTGAAGCCTTAACCCCTAATGTGACTGTATTTGGAGTAAGACAGTAATTCAAGATAAAGGAGATCGTAAATGTGAGGACCTGATCCAGTAGAATCAGTGTTCTTATAAGAGGAGTCACTGCTCTCTTCTCTTTCTGCCTGCTGGGTGAGGACACGGTGAGAAGGCAGCTGTTAGCAAGCCAGGAGAAATGCTCTCACCAGAACCTGACCATGCTGGTACCACGATCTTGGATTTCCAGCCCCCAGAACCATGAAATAAACGTCTGTTGCTTAGGCCACCCGGTCTATGATATTTTGTTAGGGCCACCCAAGCTAATACAAACAGGAATATGGTGGGGAGGGGTGCTGTTTTGTTATATTTATGTGGTAGGTTTTTCCAATGAATTTAAACCCAGTCAACTGAGTAACAACCAACCAACCAGCCAGCCAACCAACCAACCAACCAGCCAACCAACCAACCAACCAACCAACCAACCTACCACCCACTCACCCAAATTCTGGGTATCTTAAAAGTGTACCAGATTCTATTATTTCATATGTGTTTGCTATCAGAGATGTTCGCTGGATTTAAACAGTCATTTTCAGAAGTAAAGCTCCAACCATATTTTGAAGGTCATTGTCATCAGTATTTATCTGTGATATGCAGACAGGGCCCCTGGGTCTTTCCCATGTTTCCGATCTCCTTTGAAGTCCTGGAGAGCTTTGCCCAGTGAGCAGCTACACAGGGTGCAGAGAGGAATCAAACCAGGGAATTAGCATGCACGACAGATCCAAGAGAGCTGTATCAAACATTCACACACCAGGCTATGTAATTTGTGGGCCTGCTTGGTAAAAAGATACCTGCTGGGCAGGGTGGGTTTGAAGAATCAGATGCAGAGAAATATCAAGGAGTATAAAACACACTGTTATTTCTTGTCTGCATCTGCACACTCTGAAAAGCTTTTCCTACCCCAGAGCTGCCATGTATCTCTTGCCACTTTCTCTGAATTAGTGTTCTGGCAGCTGAAAGCTGGTGAAGAAAATCACACAATTGAACTCACTAGTTTTTTTTTTTTTTCTTTTTCTTTCAAGTTGTATAAAACTTTCAATTGGCATAGCCTGGTATAATAGTTTCTTTAGTAGTTGTTCTTTCTCATTTTTTGAGGATGCTCTTTCATACCTTCCTTTCACCCCCAAACCACCACATCTCCTCCTGCAATAGATAACCTTGCCTCATTCTACATGGAGATTTTGAAAAAGTGCCATCAGACCTAATCCTGTCACCCCCAATGGTAATAATTCCACTTCCATCTGCCGCTGTATCTTCCTTTCCTGCTCAGTTATGATGGAGGAAGTGGTCTTCTTCCTCCAAGACCAATCATCTCGTGTGACCTCAACATGCGTTTTAGTTCTATGTAGGCAGCTTATGAATTTGGCACCTGTGATACCTATCTCCTGGTATCACCACTGTGTGCAATCTCCTTTCTTAGAGATTTCACTGAACTTAATGCCTTGGTTCTAATGAGCAGAATATGGCAAAAGTGATCAGTTGCTACTTCCAAAATTCACTTACAAAAGGCTGTGACTTCTGTCTTGCTTGCACTCTCTTTGATTTGCTCACTGTGATGAAGCAGTAGTGCAAGTGTTGTCATTAGGACCGTGTCTTTCCATGTCTGGGTTCCAGTGGCATTTTTCTTGGGGTGACACTGATGTTTGCCTACCAGCATTTCCACATTTCCATTGTCTTCGTAGGCAGAGTAACAGAGCACCAAAACTCGGAGAACATAAAGGCACGTTTGATCTCTGAGTTAAAACCTTTCCTTTGCATTTGATAAATGCAAAGTTAGCTATCTGAGTGGGCATTTTTCTGTAATCAGCTATTAGTTCACTTTCTTCTTTTTGCTTTGCTCCCAACTGGAGTCTTCCTGCCTTATCCCAGTTCTATACTCCAACCTAGTTGATATAGACAAGGAATTGATTAGGCACAAGCCATTTCCTTGGGGGGAGAGAAAGAGATGGTTATTTTAGAAGATGCACGGTTTCTTGAAGACCTAACATAGCATTGACCTGACAGATGACCAGGAGGAAAGAGCTGCTGCTTTTGGAAACCATCCACACATTAGTTACTATTGGCTCTGCTTGCACCGAGAAGCCTGACTCTGGGTGACCACTGTGTCCTGCACTCCAAGGCTGAAGTAGTGTTTGATTTCAGCCCTTTCAGAAAAGAAAAACCTTCCCAAAGACATCAGAGTATTTTTCAGGTGCTAGGCCCACAAACACGCTTCTGATCTGTCCAAGGGCATGGGCCCATAACAGAGGACACAAACTTCATCATGAAGGTGTATGAATGTTGGTTTATGTGAGATCCTGAGTGCAAGTTGGGAATTAGAGGGTGGTGGAGAGTTACGTCCATCAGGTAGAAAACTTCTCTTGTACCTTCCTTTGGATATACAGCATGTACACGGCATATATTAATAGTAAGCCCTAAATACGTACATATTCACTGACTTGAGTAACTGGGTCCTGTGTAGAACAGATAGACATGGAAGTAAAGATAAAATAAAATAAAGTAAAATAAAATAAAATGATAAAATAAAATAAAATTGAAAAGCTACCTGAATAGCTAGATGCTTGCTGAATTTAAACCTTACACTCTAAAAAGACTCAGTTAAATGTTCCTTTGTATAATCAATATATATTCAATTAACTTGTATTAACTACCTTAAAAATTCTAGAGCAGTAATTTGAGTCTCCTGAAAAGTTGTCTAGCATTTTCCTTTGTTAGTCTGTTCTGGGAAATGAGTCACAAGTAATTACTGGATGAGGATTATTTTTTTCTTTCTTTTATTTTTACTAGAACGATGGACATGTTCACTAATATTAAATATAATAACTCTTAAGAGTTTTTAAATAATTTGAAAATTATTAATAATTGTTAAATGCAGAGAAGATTTTTTTACTTCTGCAAATGCATGGCAAAAACAAGTAGCTTAAGTTGTGGAATTTCTGCTTCTACTGAAAAGCTGTTTAAGAATGAAAGTGGAGAACATGTAATTACCCCAATGGAATGATTACGGGACATCACAAAACTGGTTGCTCTAGGTGGTTAACTGCATGATTACAAAACAATAATGGCATGGGTAACATGAACTTTGTCCAGCAGTGATCTCAATTTGCATTTGGTTCTGCAAAGCACAAATCAGTTAACTGATTGTGATGTGTGTCTTTCCATGGTGATTAAGAATTCAAGAAATTAGAATATAATACTTTAAACATTGTACGGCCAAAGCCCTCTCTTCACTTCTTGTACGTGTGAGGGTGGAAAGACAGAAAGGGCGACTTTATTCACTCATGCAATTCATAGCTATTAATTTTATAACAATTTTCCAAAGAGATTGCTTGCTGTAAAAATGTAAAATGGTGCCAGAAGGTTTAACATGTATTATTCGCACTGTAATTTTGGTTTGTTTCCTTCTAGACTTTTTTCCAGTGCATACTTTTTAGAATAGTTGTAATTATGTTATACTTATAATTTACCCTGACTTCTTACAACCTGGTGCTATAAATATTACTTACGTTTATAACAGCAAAAAATATGGAAACAAAATTAATACACACTATACTCAATGGACACACAGTACACTTAAAATTATTGGTGATGAAAATAAAATAATTTAATTAACAATCCCCATACAACTGGCTATCTAGACTCTATCTTTTTGTTTCTATTACTACAAATGAGACAAATGTAATGCTTTTTTTTTTTTAAGGCACAGAGATTATTTCTTTCAGGATTTTGACTATTATATTCTTAGGAGAAAATTCTACCAGGGAAATGAGTGAGTGAAAGTTTATAAATCTTTTTAGTGACTTTTGAAACAATTTAGATTCAGGACCTAATTTTTTTTTCAAGTGACATTAGCTAGTTTAGAAATAGAACAGGAATTTATGACATGAAAACTATTGTAAATAGGCAACTGCAGGAAGGGTAAATGCGTCTTGATGGTTGGAACCAGAGACTTAGATGCCCTTGTGCTTTCTCTGACTATTTCTTACCAGGGCTCAATACTCTGCCTCATTTCATTCATTTGCTGGTCAACTTTTCATACCCCCCGCCCCCCCCCAAGGGAACACAGTCTACCCAAACTTTTGGGCTCTACCAGGAATTGGATTTAGATCCAAAGGAAAGGTTCTGGAGAACGACCTCAATCCAGGCCTGGCTGGGTCAGGGAGCCATGATGGATCCATGCACCCCAGCAAAGGGGGCACGATCCTGTTACAGACGCAGGTTTTAGAGGTCCAAGCCTTTTATTAGGCCCATTTCTAAAGAACAAAGAACTTAGGTGAGCTAGGTATCTTTGTTATTTATGTCCACATATATATGGTCCTATTACCTTATGAGTTGGCAATCTTATCAGGAATATATGGATGTATCAGTTTTACCTCTCCATCAATATTGATTATTGGAATTAGTATGATTATGCTTATTTTTAACATTTTTATTCTGGTTCAACAAGGTGGACTGAAGAAATGGATACAACTCATTCCCCCCTGTTCCATTTGTATGACATTAAATAAATACAAACAGGAATAAATCTGTGAGATTAGCTGATTAGCAACCTCAAGTTCATCTTCAGCAGTAATTGCCTCTCGCCACGGAATCTAAAATATTCCCAGGTTCTGAGGATTTGGACATGTGTGGGTGTGTGGGTAGGTGGGGGGCATTGTTCTGCTCTCCACAATTCTTAGGGAATTTTGAGGAGAAACATAATTCTCTGAAAGTAGGAAGTAGATAGTTTCTTCTTGATCTGTTAGCCTTTATACGTTGGCAGAGTCTCAAACATACTAGGAGCTTAATAAATACTTGTTGGGTGGATGGAGGGGAGAGGTAGAACGTGGATGAGTGTTTAGAAGCATGTGTAGGAGTATCTCTGGAGACATTCTATGGGTGAGGGGCTGTGCAGTAGCATCTTGCTTTCAGATATTTGCTTACCAAATAGTATTTTAAGAACATGCATGATACTCCCAGGAGTTTGAAGTATTGGGGTCTGGGTCAGAAATGCCTTATTCTGGTACCTAAGTTATCTAATGTTGGTAAGCGTGTAGAAGAGTGTTTGCTTTCTATTTTATTATAGGTTTAGATGGTGATCTGGGTTGAAGGAATCAACTTCAAGGTCCTATTAAATAGGCCACTGGACTGTGGAGTGAGGAAATGTGAAAAGTACCCATAGAAATTAGCTTAAAAGGTTTTCAAAGTTGGTTGCATGATCCAGGCCGTAGGGTCATTTCTACCTCAAAGCACTTTTTTCTCTCTATATTTTCTTCACCATAAAAACTATTTTCCCCTCTGGTCTAAGTGTGAGGCTGTGTTTGTTTATGACACATCAACTTTACAGTAGATGTCTGTTTTGTTTCTTTTTAAAATTCCATGAACCTTGAAATGAGTTCTTTTTATTTAGTGTTCTTTATATATATGTAAACAAAATGTCCTACTCAATATGAACAAGCAGAGCTTTAAATTCTGAATAACGATGAGAAAATTGAATGCCAGAGAGTCGGGGAAAACACATTCAAACTCAAATATGGTTTTTTCTTTCCAAATTTAACTTTAATGATAAGCCATTCAATTGAGATTCTCTCAGGATCTGGGGCAGAAAACAACACCTAAAAACCCACTAGGATGTTTTTTGTTTGGTTCAGGATGAGTGATGTTGACATGCAACAGAAGAGATCATTTGAATTATCTTGAGAATAAGGGCCTTGGTTGGTGAGCAGGGAGTTTCAGTATGTTTTGTGTCATGAGTAATCCTATGTGACATAGTTGGTGACATGTAGCTGCATTTTGTTACTTTTTGTTCCAATTTGAAGTATTATACTTCAGACTTTATTATATGCAGGGTTTTAAATGTGGTTTAATATTTAGGCTTCATGAATATTAAAGGAAACAAAGCTTGATGGCATGCTTCATAAGGACATATATCTCTATCTAGAGATTTTTGTAATAAACTTTTTATTTTGGAATCATTTTTGGTGTGCAGAAAAGTTACAAAGATGACAGAGAGAGTCCCATGTAGCCCTCCCCAGCTTCAACTTGCCCTCATGTTATTATAATATCTGACATTACTGTGGTACATTTGTCAAAACTAAGTAACCAACATTGCTGCATTCCTATTAACTAAACTCCAGTGTATATTTAGGTGTTCCCAGTCTTTCCCTAATATCCTTTTCCTGTACCAGGCTCTCACCCAGGATACCACATTGCGTTTAGTTGTCACATCTCTTCCTTTAGTCTCCTCTGTTCTGTGATGGTCTCTTAGTCTTTTCTTGTTTTCCATTATCTTCACAGTTTTGAAGTCAGATATTTTATAGAATGTTCCTCCGGCTGGATTTGTCTGATGTTTTCCTCATGATTAGACTGGGTTATAGGTTTGGGGGCAGAAAACCAGAGAGGAAATACCCTTTTCCTCACAAAGTGTCAGAGGTTACACGAGGTTCATGTGACTTATGACTGGGCATGTTGATTTGACTACTTGGTTAAGGTAATGCCTATAGGTTTCTACATCGTGAGCTTACTGTTTTCTCCTTTCTCTGGGAGTGAGTCACTGAGCCTGGCCCACACTCAATGGAGGGATTAAGTTCTACCTCGTGGAAGAGGCTGTATCTACATACACTGTTTGGAATTCAAAACCATATGATATTTTGGTAATGTTTTAAATCTAGGGATTTTATCCTCAGTGGACCTGCATTTTGTGCACATGAAGAGTGGGAATGCTGTACATATCAGCTTTCATGCAAGCTCTTATTTTCTGGGCCACGAGTAGAGAACATGTGTCCAGTGCTATGTTTACACTCTGAGTCTTTTGTCTAAAATGCCCAACTGTATTGACCTATGTGGAGTTACAGTGGAAGTAAGTGGAGGAAGATTTGCATATTCGTTTGAATGTATTTTCATCTTCAGATGAAGTGAAGCTGAATTCTAAATATGGGATAGATTAAACTCACTGATTGTAAACCAAAGTTAGAGGATGACAAATTCCACAGATCTACACATTTGTATGTCTCAGTTTTGGTTCCCAGTGTCTTTACTCAGTGGTCAGCTGACAAATAGGTGTCAAGCCTGATTGGCATCGCTGCCTCCTCTTTTGGAAGTTAGCATCCATCCCCGGAGCAGACGTTTGGGGTTGAGTTGTGTCCCTTCCAAATTCACATGTCGACACCCTAATAGTCGATAGTTTAGAATGTGGCCTTGCTTGGAAATGGAGTCTGTGCAGATATAATTAGTAAGATGGGGTCATTAGGGTGGGCTTTAATCCCTATGTGACTTGTGTCCTCATAAAAAGGAGCAATTTGGTCACAGAGATGCACACACAGGGAGTGTCAATCCCGTGTGAAGATTAAGGCTGAGATTGGGGCAATGTTTCTGTAAGCCAACACCACCAAACATTGCCGGAACACACCAGAAGTTAGGTGAGAAGTGTGGAATGGATGCTTTCTCACAGAGCTCAGAAGGAACCAACCCTGCCAGCACCTTGACCTTGGGCTTCCAGCCTCCAGAACTGTGAGACATACATGTCCATCATTTTAGCCACAGTTTGTCATACTTTGTTGCAGCACCTCTAGCAATTAAACAGTAGGTAATCGAAGTTGGACTAAGCAAGCCAATGCTAAGTTGGTTATTAAGTGCTGTCATGGACGTAGACTCCAAAAGGAGTCTGCCACTTCTCATTTACTATAAGCCCTTCACAAGCAGAAATTTCTACTAAATATTCATTTAAGATCATTCTACGGTGTGGATCACAGTGACATTGGTATTATTTTTGGCCACAGATAA
>PVKE010008035.1:6742-48967 GCA_004027555.1 Craseonycteris thonglongyai
GACCGAGGATCGAATCCCGGCTCCGGCCCAGGCAGGACCCACGTGCTGAACTGGGGAGTTCCCACAGTTTGGTTCTCTAACTGTCTCTGTCTCTGTCTCTCTCTCTATCTGTCAAAAAGTAAAATAGAAATAACTATGCACTGAAGACAAAAAGATAATTTCTCTCTATAAATGTGAAAAGATAAAAAAAAAAAAAAGTTGGGATGGCTCAAAAAAAAAAAAAGTTATAGTCTATTATGAAAAAATGGCTTTCCCTCAATATTCCCAAATTTTTTATTCTTATTTCCCAGCAGGGCCTCTCCAATTCTAGGTAAGTATTGAGTCACCAACCATCATTAACTGCCAATTCCTATGACTCTAATTTTGCTTATTTGACCAGTTCCCAAAGATAATACTTCAGAACATTAGTTCTGCATAATATTATCTGAGAAAAGAGGGTAAGGAAAATACTTAGTCAAAAAGTCTTTAATATCCAGGATTAAAGGAGTTTTGCAGAACTTCTCCGAAGCTTGAATACACTAACATGCCCTGAGAAGGGTGAAGGGTGCAGATCCAAAGGCAGCATTTTCCAAAAGCATTTAACCACCCAAAGCCATTTTTCTACAAAGCACGTCCTAGCCAGTAGTGTTGTGGAAACAATTTGAGAAATGCTGTCTTATGCTTTCTTACACCTTTACTAAAAGCTCTCTTAAGGCTCTGCCAAGAATTTGAGTCTTAACACAAACATTACATACTGAAAAGCCTTCCTCAGTAAATTCTATTCATTTTAGAAACATTCATTTAGCACCATCTACATGACAGGCCCTAAAAATACAAAAGTGGGTAGTTACAATTCTTGCCCTGAAGGAATTCGCTCACCAGGTGGTCTTTGATTTCTCAAAGTATGGTCCTTGAACAACCTATATCAGAATTAACCAATGTACTTATAAAAAATAATAATAGGGGAAGCTGGGATGGCTCAGTGGGTTAGGCGCTCACTTTGCAGCACCGGGGATCGGGGATCGAATCCCGGCCCTTGCCCGTGCGGAACCATATGCTGAACTGGGAGCTCCCCCAGTTCAGTTCTCTCTCTGTCTCTGTCTCTGTACCTCTCTCTCTCCCTGTCAAAAATAAATAAATAAATAAATAAAAATATATTAAAAAATAATAATAAAAACGAAGATTCCCAGGCTGAACCCAAAATTTACTGAATCAAACCTTTGGGGGATCTAATTTTTTTATATTAAACAGGTTCTGACGTGCACTGAAAACCTGAGAAAAACTTAGCTTTTCGGTAAATTCTATCAAGTGGATAAGTAACACAAGTGAAGTAACTTCTTAAATTGTGTGAGGGATGTTATGTATGAAATGCTGTGGGAAACAGGAGGGAATGACTTAGTCTGCCTGAGAACCGGGCCACATGAGTTGTATTTTGAAGAATAAGGATTTCTTTCACCAAGTAGGAAAGGAAAGGAGGATTGAAAGGAAGGAAAGTACAGTGTGTGTTTAGAAAACATCATAGCTGACCTTATGGGAGAATAAGACCTTATAATAGAGAATCTGGGTGAGAGGGGAGACTATTTAGATTTAGAGGGAAGGAGGAGAATGGGTAGAAGTAGGGCTGGTAAGGTTGGATGGAATCAGAAAACAGTGTTCAATACTCTGGAGAGAAAAAAAACGTCCACCTCACTCAGCTACCTCCTCTGCTCTAGACCCCCTTCTCCCATTCTCCACAACTATTTCAAAATGTCTCCCTCTTCTCAAGTCCCTGAACTTACCCACTACCTATGTAAGACCTTGCCTGTCTCAGATGAAAACTCCCGCAACTTCCTGCCAGCAAATCAACTGACCCACATCTACACTACACCATTTTCCCTTCCCTCCTGTCCTTCCCTCCCCTACCCCTTACATTCTTTTGTATGTCCTATGGATCGCTCTTCAGGGATATTATACTATCAATTACCCTCTGTCCTCTCCAGTGGTTTCCTTCTATCAAGATTTAAACATGTTCAAGTATCTTCGATTTCTCACACACACACACACACACACACACACACACACACACAATCATCCACTGAACCAAAAGTCCTTTGCTAGCTATTCTCTCTTCCTCCTACTGCGAAACTACTTTTAAAGAATTGCCAGCACTATCTCCATTTCTTCACTTCCCTCCTGCTCCCAGACAATCCCAAACTGGTTTCTGTCTCACTGAAACTTCTCTAGTAAAGGCAACCAATCTGTCACTAAATATAATGTTCATTTGAGTCCTATCTTGTGTGTGATCCCTTAGCAACATTCAAAACCATTGGCATCTTCCTTCTTGAACTCTATCTTGATGTCATGATCCTGCATTTTCCACTCACCTGATTCTTGCTTTGATAATTCCTTCTCTTATTCAACGTTAACCTTCAACATTGTATGTCTCCAAAGCTCTGTTTAGCCTTCTCACCTCACTCTCAAATCTCACTCTGTGTAATATCATCGATTCAAACACTAGCTTTAAGCTTATGATTTTCAAATCTAGATCTCTAGGCCAGAGGTCTCTCTTGAATTCTAAAATCATGTCTGCCGATTGCTAATTTAACATGTCCAGATGGATGTCCTGCAGGAACCTCAAACACAATGAGTCTAAAACTAAACTCCTCTAGTTCCTTCACAAACACATTTCTTCTCTGAGTTTCTTATCTTGAGAACTGGGGCCCCACCATCTATCCAGTTGCTCAACTGAAAACCTGGGTGTCATCCTTAAAACTCTCTCTTTCATCTTCTATAGCAGGGGTCTCCAAACTTTTCAGCCTGCGGGCCGCATTAACTATCAAACAGCAGTTTGGGGGCCGACTACACACTCAAGGACCAAATAAAAAAGAATCAAAACATAGATGTTGTTTTTTTACTTTTTTTGTTTGTTTGTTTTTGACAGAGAGAGAGACAGAGAGAGAGAGAGAGAGATACAGAGACAGAGAGAGAACTGAACTAGGGGAACTCCCCAGTTCAGCACATGGGTCCGCAAGGGCCGGGGCCGGGATTCAATCCTGGGTCCCCAGCGCTGCAAAGTGATCACCTAACCCATTGAGCCATCCCGGCTTCCCTAGATGTTGTTTTTAATTATTTATTTAATATTATTTTATTCAGATAAAAAGGTCTCCACAGGCTGGATGAGAGGGCCTCACGGGCCGTAGTTTGGAGACCCGTTCTACAGCATCATCACCAGGTATGATGATCCCACCTTCTAAAGAACAATTTAGTCCCCTTCTCTCCCACCACTCTATCTCCTTACTCTAACCTACACTGACAGCTATCTTTCTAAAACACGTATTTCTGCTTAAAACACTTCTCTACTCAAAACTCTGCAGTAACTCCCTATTGACTGTAGGATAAAATCTAAACTTCTTAGAACTACCATAACTACAATTACCATTTTTTTTAAGTGCTTACCATGAGGTAAATGCCTGCTAGTTTTAATCCTTAACAATCTTATAGGGTCAATATAGTTAGTTCTTCTTTTAGAGATAGGGAAAAGGAGACATAAGGATGTTAGGAATCTGATCTTAGCACAAAGGTACTGAGTGGCAAAGCCAGGTTTTGAACTAAGATCTTTTTCCAAAGTCCATATTCTAGTTATCAAACCAAACTTGCATTCAATCTCTTTCACAATGTGACCCCACTTTACTTTTACAACCACATCTCCAGTCACTCCATTCTTCCCCACACTCTGCATTCCAGTCTCCTTATAAGCCATTTTTTCCTCAAATACACATGTCAGATGTTACTAAAATGATAAAAAAAATAAAAATAATAAGGTTCAAAGAGATTGACTTTTTTCAAGGCACATAATAGATAGAATGATGGCAGGCAAACAAGAGGTCTTGTGAATATGATTCCAGGGTTCTTTCTGGACCCAGTTTAGACATTTTACAATGATATGCTTTTGAGTATGCTGCAATTATTGTTAAAATCTTCCATCAGATATGCTTTGTCTTCCGCCCTAGGATGTATACCGGTACTAATTTTATCGCACTGGATTCTTCTAGAGTGCCTAGTATAGTGTCCAGTACATGCCATTCATTAAATATTTGATACTAAAATCAAGTTATTTGAACATAAAAATCATCTAAGAAGAATAAAACTACCATCAATTTAAAATATATAAACCATGTCACAACTAATGATGGAGACTGCTCTGGGCCCTCCTCACTTTATCTATCTATCATCTATCTATCTATCTATCTATCTATCTATCTATCTATCTATCTATCTATCTATCTATCTATCTATCTATCTTTCTCTCCCCTTCTCTCAAACAATAAAAATAAATAAATCACTAAAATATATACTCTGTCATTTTCAAACAAGTTTATTCTGCTGATCTATATCTAACTGCTCTCTAGTACAACCTCCTAAACCCACTAAAAACCAACCCCAGGGCAGGAGTCAGGGCAGATGATTCAACTAACACTTAAGTGCTCAAAATTGGTCACAAACTGTACTGGACATTTTCAAACACTATCTCAGCAGGATATTTAGGACCCAGAACTCAGCTGTAAAAGATGTACACTTAACACTAACATCTGTATAGCAGCCTCAGCCAGTCCAAAAAAATTTATTTACAAAGTGTAAGAGAAAGACCCCTTATCATTCTGCATTGTTCACTATATATTTTATAGCTAAAATTGAAGAGATGTATTATAGAATATTTCCCTCAAAATCTCACTTTCTTTTTTTCCTTCTATCTTTTTTAATAAAGATTTATTTTATTGTTTGAGAGAGTGAGAAAGAGAGAGAGAGAAGGTGGGGAGGGCCCAGAGCAGTCTCCATAGTTGTACATTAGTTATGACATGGTTTCATTCCACACAATGGATATGGGGCTGCGTGGGGCCCCACATGGGAGGCGAGAACCTTCGCCGCTGTCCCTGTGGTTACCAGCTGCACCACAGTTCAGCATATAGGTTTGTTTGCACAGAGCAGGGCCAGGATTCAATCCCCAGACCTTGTGGTTGCAAGGCAAGCACTCAACCTGTTGAGTTATTCCAGCATCCGTCTCTTTCTATAACAATCAAATATTAAACAAACGTATTAAAATGAATAGAATCTACAAATTAAGTAATTATGCAATATTTTAATCTTAAGCAATAATCCTTGTTAGAGAGAAAAGATGAATTAGTAATTATAAATTAAGAAATATTTAAAAATAAAAACAGACAGTTAAACAATAAAAAACTAAAACAAAAAAGTGTACTAAGCACTATAAACTAATAGCAAGCAAATTACTTGCAAATAATCAGTTCCACAATTCTAAACAGATAAGAATTTGCTAAAATGGGTATATTTAAACTCATAATTAATAATGGTAGCAATATTCTTTTCTTATGAAGGTTAAATATTTTATCTTAAGTCTTCTTTTTATTATTCAGCAAATCATTTTCTTCTTTGATATAAAAATAAACGTTAACCCAATATATTATGAATATATTTGGATTCAGTTTACAAAATGTTAATATAACTATTGTTTTACATGAGTAGGAGCCATCCATTAGTACAATTTTCAAAGATTTCTAGGGTGAACTACTTTTTGCAGGGGTAGAATTATATTTGTTTGCTTACTGTCCTTCTCTAGGACATTAATAGGATATCCTCATCATACTGCAATTATTCCCCAAAGTACTGAAGTACAACAGTACAGTATTTTTCTTCCAGTGCAACACAAACACTAGGTGGATAACCAGTAACACCTTCAAAAAATGAATACAAAGGATTATGTCCTTAAAATTAGATTTACAATGATAGAAATAGAGAGGTAATTAATGACCAAAGTTATTTAGGCATACCTATATATTAAGAACATACAAGACAGGGAAAGCCGGGATGGCTCAGTAGGTTAAGCACTTGCTTTGCAGCCCCGGGGACCAAGAGAATTGAATCCCAGACCTGGCGAGGGCGGACCCATATGCTGAACTGGGGCACGCCTCCCATGTGGGAAGCCCCCAGCCCAGTTACTGCCCTGCCCAGCCCCTGCCCACCTGTGCTGAACGAAACATGTTGATAACTTATGACATACAACTGTAGAGACTGCTCTGGGCCCTCCCGCTTCTTTCTGTCTCTGCCTCTCTGTCTCGGTCAAAAACAATAAATCTTTAAAAAAAAAAAAAGAACATACAAGATAGGTAAGTGGAAGGCAAAATGAGATTAGGAAAAACATTTCAAAGAAATGTTATCACTGGTGTCCAAGAATGTATTCTTAAAAGATAGGAACAAAGAAGGGAAAATGAAATCCAGGCCAAAAATATCTAAATGAAAAATAAGATAAAGGCAGTTTCCTCATTATAATTAAAGTGTTCAATTAACTAATAAACTTCTAAATTTTAGTTATATCCACTTTGCCAAGACAAATTAAACTGCAGAGGCCTACCCCAGTAAAATTTTTCCACCCCTTTTAAAAACAATCCTGCTGGAAAAGGAAAATTATTAAAGTTGTTTCTATTCTCTAGTTTTAAATAGTTTTACAAATAATGTCAAAGAAAATTGATTTCCTTTTTAAAGCTAGAGCCACTGATGAAACAGAATGTCTCTAAAAGCAACCAAAAGAAAATTATAAAATTTCTATTTGAATTTCTGTAAAACAGTGGTAGAGATTTGCTTACTTTATTTTATAATGCTAAGTACAACTACAACCTTAAGGTAAGGAGGGAGGAAAAGGAAAATTCTATACGTCCTTCAAGCACTTAGCATAAGTTGAATGTGCATGTACACTTATCCCCTATAGATCCTAGCAGAATACATGGTAGAATTCCTTAATTGAATAATTTGGGTAATATGATTATATTTTATTGTAATATATATGCATACATATGTATGTATGTTACATATCTACATTAATTTACCCATCATTTTAACTTTAAGCTAAGTAGAATTTTCACAAAAACAGAAAAACATATATACACCTACCTTAGATTTGTCTTAATATACTTTTTCCTGCCACATTTGCTCATTATTAAGACATATGTAATCAATGCTTTGCTCCTTCTTCGTTTTCTTCTTTATTTATCCTGCAGTAAAATTACAATGTTGAATTGGGAAATCACGGAACATTTTACTTTTAAGAAATTAAAAGCTCTCAAAACTATATCAGAAAGATACCCTCCTTTCTATAAAATTGAAAAAACAGGATAGAAAGCTGAAAACAATTCCATATTTTTTTCAATCTTACTTCTATTCAATTTTATGATCTTCCTAGAAAAAAAAATTCAAAAAATTCAAATCACTGGTTATTTGTCAGATTCTTTTCTAGTGAAGAGGAAGCAGTGTTGTCTAAATCATTTAATATACGAGGGCTGTCTGGAAAGTATCCAGCCATGTACTATGAAAAATAGAGCCATTTATGGCTGGATTATTTATGGACAGCCCTCATATACTATGTATTGCTCATAGGTATCAGCTCTATTTTAAAATGATAATAATAACTTAATAAACTAAATTTATCATTTTCTTAAATTTCACTCCACTGTAACAAATTTGTCAACCATTTTTCATTTATCTTATGAAAATGGGTTTTGTCAAAGAATTTGGACTCCAAACAAAATATTAACAGTTCATTTAAACTCTCCTTATGGGAAGCCAGGATGGCTCAGTGGATTAAGTGCTCACTTTGCAGCGCCGGGGACCAAGGATCAAATCCCAGCCCCGGCCCGTGCGGACCCATATGCTGGAGTGGGGAATGCCCCCAGTTCAGTTCTCTCTCTCTCTCTCTCTCTCTCTCCTCTCTCTCTGTCAAAAACAATAAAATAAAATAAAATAAATAATAAAAAAAATTAAAAAACTCTTTCTGATAGCCTGCACCTTATTAAAAAAGCTGTTTTAGACACCAGCAATTAGCCCCTCCTCCATGTTTTACTAATATCTTTAAAAATATGCATTTGACATGCTGAATGAGGTAAAACTGGCAAAGAAAATGACAAAGGGATACCTGGGAGCCCTTAATTTAAAATTGGAGAGGACAAATGTGCACGTCCAGAAGTACTCTCTAAGACAGTGATCCTCAAAATTTTTGGCACCAGAGATCAATTTCATGGAAGTATTTTTCCACAGACAGAGGGTGGAGTGGGATGATTTGGGGTGACTCAAGCACATTACATTTATTGTGCACTTTATTTCTATTATTACACTGTAATATATAATGAAATAATTATACAACTCACCATAATGCAGAATCAGTGGGAGCCCTAAGCTTGGTTTCCTGCAACTAGAAGGTCCCATCTGGGGGTGATGGGAGACAGTGACAACCAAAGTGTGTTGCTTATCCCTAGCACTAGCATCACTGCCTCAGCTCCACCTCGGATCATCAGGCATTAGATTCTTATAAGGAGCGTGCAACCTAGATCCCTCGCATGCACAGTTCACAATAGGGTTTGTGCTCCTATGAGAATCTAATGCTGCCACCGATCTGACAGGAACTCAGGCGGAAATGTAGGCAATGGGGAGCAGCTGTAAATACAGATGAAGCTTCAGCTATAAATATAGGTGAAGCTTTGCTGCTTGCCCACCACTTACCTCCTGCTGTGTGGCCTGGTTCCTAAGGCCACAGACTGGTACTGGTCCAGCAGTTGGGGACCCTTGCTCTAAGGCATGCATCTAGCAACAGTGGAGCTTAGCCACAGACATACTGCCTTCAGGGTTTCCTCCTAAGTCGGGGGTGGTGAACCTATGGCACACGTGCCCAAAGTGGCACGCGGAGCAATTATTTTGGCATGCGGAGCTGTGAATACCATTTAAAAAATTATTGTTTATGCTCTTATAGACATAAAAATAATCGATACCTCTATCTCATTCGATGGGTTGGCACGCGAGTTGAGTGAGTATACTCTTATTTCATAAACTTTGGCACTCAATCGCCAAAAGGTTCGCCACCCCTGACCTAAGTGGTCCCCTCTAAAAATGGTGTCACACCATCCCAGTCAATTTAGAAACTTATTACTAGTTTGCCACACTTCACAAAGGGCACTAAAGCAATGATTATTGCTGCTACCACATGCCCCTACCCCTGGCAAAAGGACAAGAGATTATAGGGCATTTGAACCAGGCTACCTATAACATGAACAAAAAGCAGGGATGGTGCACTCTTTTAGAGTAAACCTTACTATGTTTTATTATGCTTTCATTTTACATGGGGACATCTTATCTTCCATAAAAATTGTCTAACTAACAGGGCACAGACCATTTATTTATTAAAGAGTGATCGGCACCCATGATATGCCAGGCCCCTGTGCTAGGCATGGGGGACTCATAATACAATGTCCCTGCTTTCTAGGCGTTTGCAACTGAATGATGGAAACAGACACTTAAACAGAGAATGATAATATTATTTGAATAATGATCTTGGCACCATAGAAAAAGTACCTGCTAATCTCTATACTGTCTCATAGAAATATATTTTTAGTTTAATTTTTGAATAACTAACATTCTTTTGGTTCAGAATTCAAAAAAGTAGAAAAAGTAATAAATTCAGTGAAGTCCCTCTTCCGAGATAAGCAGCATTGAAGTACCAGTTTCCTACCACCACAACCACAGGACAGCAAAAAGAGAAGATGACTAGTATCATATCAGAATAATGCCCATCATATAAACTTGATCTTGAATCAGAATTATCAGAGCATTATTTCATTCTAAGTACTAAGAAGTCTTCACTGAGTGATTGATTACCTGCTTGCAAAATCAAAAGGGTGTTTTTTTTAATTTAGCCTCCATCTTCCTTAACACCCTTACTTCCTTAGCATTTCCTACTCTCTAAATTTCTTCCTCCTTGAACTCTTAAGGATACCATTTTTATGCTTTCCTTTCAAATCATTCAGTCTTTTATTGTCTTCTTTGGTCCATTCTTTAAAAGGTTGGCATTCCCAGGGTTCCAGTCACAAAAAATGTCCTCCACATTTTTCCTCTGCTATTTCATCCTCACCTGATGAGTCCCAAATCTTATCTCCAGCCCTGACTTATCTTTCCTGAGCTCAAGCCCTTTTGTTAGCTTATTGGGTGTCTTTAATGGCTTGCTCACAGATCCTCACGCCCAAAATGCTCAAAACTAACCTCACTCTCTCGTTCTGCAGCTCTCCTTTTGCTGTACTCTAACTCAGTGACTGGCATCACCACTCATTCAGCCATCCTATCTGGAAGTCCATGTTTCCTTAATTCACCACTTCCCTTGTCCCCAATTCCTGAGGAGACAGTGTGATCTAGTGATGGTAGTAGCATGGTGGTGTGTCATAAAAAGCACGGACTTTGGAGTTGATTTGGGTGTTAACTTTTCTATCACTTATTAGCTGTGTGATCTCAAACACTTACTCAATTTCTCCAAGCATCCTTTCCTATTTGTCAAATGGAGATGACACCAATCCTTTTGAGGAAAGAATCTAATAATAAATGCAAACTGTCCAATTGTACCTAGAGTATAGACAAGGTCCAAGAGCCTGCTTAGCCTCAATGATTTCATTTTCCAAATATTTCAACTATTCCTTTTCTCCATCCTCACTGCTACTACTTTAGTTCTGAAACTGAGCATTTCTTGACATGATTAAAGCAGTAACAGCCTCTTTATAAGCAGTAACAAGTCTCTCCTTACAATTACTTCATATCACTGAAAACTCATTGTAATCCACTGTAATCCACTCCATTTGAAGAGTATTAGAATATAACACTCTATTCAAAATGTGAATCCAAACACGTTATTTCGTCATTCTAAATCCTCCAATGGTTGTTCCCCCTTGCCTTATTTATAAGTTCAGAGCATTATAATTCAAGGTATTTGGTAGAGGCTTAATAAAGTGTGCTTGTAAAAGCATTCGGATTGTAAGGAATGCTTTTTTTTTCTATTACCTCAATTTCCCAGGTTCAAAGTCACCTTTAGATTTGTAAAACAGGTCCCATATTACTAGATTGAAAACTATACTTAAAAAAATGTAACTGCTTTTTAAAATATTGATATCATCCCAAATCTGGTTTTGATGTCCTAGAATACACGCTTAGTAGGTAAGTAAGGGCTGAATCTAGCTAGCATCTCTCACCTGTCCATACACAAACACCTGAATGAAAAATTCAAATGTCCTAATATTTTCTCATTATGGATGTAATACAATATATATTCTAGTTAGCCTAAAACATACCCATTGAATTCATCATCATGATGCAATGATACAGTGTGAGGTTATAATTTTTAAGCTGACCTCCTCACATCTAAAATCAAAGGATATTGATGTATTGTTCTGGATACTACCAATATTCTGCAAAAATAATTTTCAAGTCCTATCTCCAAGGAAGCTAAATTTTTAGAGTACAAAGGTATTTATTAAAACTAGTTTATTTTAGGCAAATACTTTTATACAAAGAGAGAAACACGAGTTTAAAAAATCTTTTGCCTACCTGTGCATTTCTGTGCTGTTTCTAAAAGAAAGCCATTTATCATATTATTAAAAACTTTTTATTATACATTAGTTTTAACAACAAAAATAACATTTGGCTTTCACCTTAGTCTCTTCACCAGTGTTTTCTTCTATTCACCCTCTGGCATAACAGCTTCAATCAATTTCAATGAAATCAAGTATTCCTTAATGTAATAGCTCTCTGTACAGATATCCAAAATATGCTGATTAGAGAAAAGATAGCACTTAGAAGTAGCTCTCTATAGATGTTTAAAATATGATGATTAAAGATAGCACTTACAGTTACACCTATAAAATTCTGAACATCTGTGCTGGGCTTAATTACATTACTATCTTAATTCAACTTTCTAAAAAATTGGGTATATATAAGAATCAAACATCCTGGGCAACCTCACAAGAATATAAAAGCTTATTTAACCAATTTCCACCTCATCGACCAACCCTCTGTATTAACCAATGTCCTCCATTGCTTCTGCAAAACCAATTCAGCAAATGCCCACCTCAGTTCCTCTCCAGTGCATCCAAACACTTGTCTCCTACCAAAGCTGGGGCACAATAGTTATATTTATCACCAAACTTGATTATGCTGCCAGCCATATTTATTGTTGCAATTTGGAATACTGTTAAATAGCATATTAGATCAAATTATTAAATAGATAAAATGATTTTTAAAAAGATAGCTGTTCCTATGAAACTAAGTTGAATGCTTTGGAAAGATAATAAAAGCAGAGTGCTTTAAAAAAAACTGCTTTAGGACTAGATATTACAGTTGAAGATAACTACAAAATATTGAGGAAATATTACAAAACGTGGAGTTCTTTAAAATGACACTTGTAAAACAATCTAAGTTCTTATTCTACTTTCAAAAATCCCAAAATGAAAACTGCAAATTATGCATTAATTTTTTTTTGGGGGGGGGGCATGGCAAAAAAAATAAACACCAACAAACAGAACAAAAAACCTTATCATTGCAATTAGCATAGACAAATTAAAAAGAAAAGAATATGGAATAAAAGGCAGTACAATACATCTTATGAAAGCAGGACAAGAAAAGAGAACACACAGGAAAACACAATCTGTTTTTTTGGTTCTGACATGAAGCAACGTTTTAGTTCTTTGGGAAAGTAGATCTCTATAGGTTAACTATGATTTAAGTAGTACCAAATAGCAACTAAGTTTTGAAAGACAAAGGAAGAATACAAAGCTCATACTGTAAAGCTGGTCCTTTTCAGGCAAATCAATTAGAAAGTTGGGAGAAATGGGTAGCCAGCAGAAAGAAGTAATTCCGAAAGCCATATATATATACCTGAAGTCCACAGGAATTAGTCTATGGCTATTATGCATTTTAGGCAAGGTGAGGAGTACAGGGAAAACTAAGGGCGACAGTAGTTAAGAGGAAATTACAGCACTTCTCATAATCTTTGTAAAGCAAAATTAGCATAACTGTCAAGTATCAACATTTTTGTGTAAGAACAGTAGCCAGAAGCAGTCCTAAAGTTATTTTAAACACTTATAATGTCTTAATATTTTGAATATGAATCATATATAAAATCCAGCAGCTTTCTAGTATAAATTCAATACCACTCCAACTTAATTGCTTCAGAAACCCATTATTATTGAAGAAATCTTAACTCTTTTCTAAAATCACCAAACGATTAACTATTCAAGGATTTCCTCTACAATTCATTCCCCACCTGGTGCCTAATTTTGGCTCATTTCACAGTCCAATGAACAGCAGAATGGGCTGCTAAGTAGGAAATGAAAATTAAATTCATATAATCATAGCCTATCTATCTCCATCTCTACAAGCACCCTCTCCCCCCACACCATTACACTTCCTTCATGAAGAGAAACATAATTTAAAACCTTTGGAGGGAGTTATTTGTTGGCCTATTTGTAGGGTTTTGCCTTTCAATTGCATGCTTCACTACTGTACTTTAAGTACATGTCAAAACACTTATCTGCATATAAAGTGCAACCGCATAGACTACTTACTAGTTGCAAATCTAGTAAAGAGTGGATAAGAAGACACTTGAATTAGCTAAAGCACAGAGAAATTAATTTCAGCATTATTATACTTACCTAGATTGGTCCTATCTTGTGTATTTGAACTGGTACCTTTCTAGGTGCAGACACATGCCTAAATAAGTTAAATTTAATTCCTCCATTTATTTTAAGAGTAGCAAAAGCATCCTATGCATCTATATATATACATACACACACAGTAACAAAGGTCTTTATGCATGATATACTTGCCCCAATTCCAGAGCTGGAAGCTTCATCATAACCAGTACTAGCGTAAAAATTGAGTCTGTTTGATAATACAAACAAAACTGTAGGGCAAGCTTGTCCAACCAGAGGCTTGCAGGTTGCATGTGGCCCAGGACACCTTTGAATGCAGTCCAGTACAAATTCATAAACTTCCTTAAAATGCTGTAAGATTTTTTTGCAATTTTTTTTAGTTCATCAGCTACCGTTATTGTATGTAATGTGTGGCCCAAGACAATTCTTCTTCCAATGTGGCCAAGGGTAGTCAAAAGGTTGGCCACTCCTGCTGTGGGACATTTGACATTCTGAGTTAGGATGGCCTAATTTTAAGCCTGATGATTTAAAAAAATAATAATGATGAAGCTTCACTAAGATAACTTTGAAGAAACTTGAGTTTATTGTGTGAAAAAAAACTCTTAAGTAAAATATTAGAATCACATGAGCCTCACTGTTAAAATTTCACAGGATTTTATTAACATTTCATTAGTCTGGTTGTACACTGTTTAGAAAATATGCATGAAGATGCTTCCTATTTTGGGAGAGCTGGGAGGTTTCAAAAGAGCCTCACAGAAGAGTTGCTAGTAAGGTTTTTCTCAGAGACAAGTGTCCTTCCTCAACCAGGGAGTTACCGTAAGCAGCCTTTAAGCAAAACTCCGATATAACTTCCCAGCTTATGCTTTTCATCAAAATTGTTTCACATACACCTTGCCTCCAACACTGTGGGAAAGCCAGTGAAGAGATGTGCAAAATCTTTTATTTTTTAAACTTAGCTATAAACCAATAAAACTCAAGGTGGGAAAGCCGGGATGGCTCAGCAGGTTAAGCGCTCGCTTTGAAGCCCCGAGGACCATGGATCGAATCCCGGCTCCAGCCCAGGCGGACCCACATATTGAACTGGGGGATTCCCCCAGTTCAGTTCTCTCTGTCTCTCTCTCTCTCTCTCTCTATGTCAAAAAATAAAATTAATTAATTAAAAAAAAAAAGATTGGGGAAGCTGGGATGGCTCAGTGGGTTAAGCGCTCACTTTGCAGCGCCGTGGACCAGGGATCGAGTCCCGGCCCCGGCCAGTGCGGAACCATATGCTGAACTGGGAGCTCCCCCAGTTCAGTTCTCTCTCTGTCTCTGTATCTCTCTCTTTCTCTGTCAAAAAGCAATAAAAATAAAAATAAATAAATATTAAAAAAAAAAAAGATTAAAAAAAACAAAAAATAAACTCAAGGTGTCTTCATGAGTAATATCAATATCAGTTCCCACTAATGTTCTCCTTAGGTTTTTCTACTTCATTCTCCCTTATTCTCTACTGAATATTACAGAGCAGGGGTGTCCAATCCTTTGGCTTCCCTGGGCCACAATGGAAGAACTGTCTTGGGCCACACAAAATATACTAACACTAAATGATAGCTGATAAGCTAAAAAAAATCGTAAAAAAAAAAAAAAAAAATCTCATGTTCTAAGAAAGTTTATGAATTTTTGTGTTGGGCCACATTCAAAGCCATTCTGGGCCATAGTTGCCCTGGGGGCCCACAGGTTAGACAAGCTTGTCTAGAGCATCAGAAAAGAGAAAAACCATGTGTGAAAGCATTTACTCTTAACAGTACACTCACTCTTTACTGTGAAGCTCCTATGGTAAAAGTATTTTAAATATCTTATGTGTTCCTTAAAAGGAAATTAACAAAATGATTCTAAATGTTTATTTCTACCTCTATGAAACAGGTGAGAAACACTTTTCCTGAAATCTATATATCTATATTGATAATATTGAAGTCACATTCAATGTACAATAACTCTTCTCAGTTGATTTTTACATATGCATATATCAATTAAATAAAATAGAATACTTAACAGAATTCAAAGACATTTCAGTATTATTTCCTTAATTACCAATTTGACTGAAAGTCGAAATATCAATGGTTCAGCTGCTGTATTTGCACTGTTCAGTTTTACTTTTTAAAGTCTATCTAAATGGAACAGGACACTTAAGCACTTTCCAACAGACTACCCATTTCAACAATAATCCTGCTTTAATTTTCTGGCCCAATACTTACTTGCAGAGAATATCAAGTTGGGAAAAACAGGATCAGAAATATGTATCTATACTGGCAGTTTCAGTCAGGATTCCTTATGCATGTTATTAATAAACTCCTTCCTACTTTCCATGAAACGGCCACAATTCTAAATATTTCATATTGTAATCATGCAATGTCTCACCTCAGTAGGAAACTAGTCTATGGTGCTGGGAGTTTATTAAATTATCAGAAGCAAATTTCATTAACTTTCCAGGAAATGCAAAAACAAAGACTAAAGAGCTCCTCTGTGTTTATATAACCAATAAAAATTTATTCATATATTCTTACACAATATGTACACAAAACTTCAGTGTAATTACAACTTTACACTCAGGAAAACAATTCAGATTGACCAGCAAGGCAATGGGAAAGCATTTGCTTACATTGATCTATTTACAAATTCACCAAAAACGTTTTGAGTAATTATCAACACTATAAGACAATTTTTCAGTGTTTACTCATGCAGGATCAAAAACATTCAAATATATTTTTAAAAGTTATGTTTGGATCACAGTTCCTTAAACATCAGTTTTTTAATATTTAACATTCATTAGCCAAAACAGTTTGTAATTTGCCTTCCTTTGTGGAAAAAGTAAGTTCAAAGATTTAAAAACTACTCTGACATGAGAAAAACAGCCTGTTACCCAAAAAGAGAGTCAAGACTAGGAGAAAAATGTACCCAAAGGAAAAAAACAGAGAACATGAATTACTAACGTAATCTAATACAATTTTCATACTTCATTTCTCTCATTGTGCACCTAGATTTATATTTTTATCTCATGGGAAAGTGGTTGCACTCCGAGCAGACCGACAAATTAAGCAGAAAAGAAATTTTATGCAAGTCACGTAGATAACCGCACTGTTGAAAGGGGTTCTTTCAGTTTTAGTCACTTTCAGGCTGATAAATTTCTGAAAATTTGATCGCGAACTGACAGCACCGTTACAGACCACAATTCAGAAGCAGCTAAATGATTTCAAACTTAGGGCTCCGGTATACTTGCAATGAGCAGTAAGATAAAGACCTATGTTGAATATGTGTTTATTCCCTGTTCAGCATGTTCTGGGAACCTTGCTAGGTGGTCCCCCAAAACGGCAAAAATCAAAAGTAAACAATAAGATACCGCGATTGGTGGCGGATTAGTTCCGTCTTCGTACTATCTCATCAGATCTACCGTGTCTGGGGACTAAAATGAGTCAACAGCGATGTCCTTCAAACTCATGTTTCGGAGAAGAAATGCGTTAACGTTAATTTATATTCCAACTGAGTACATAAAACTGGGACAAAGATGCTACTAATCGCCAGCTGTGGTAAATAAACCAACGTCCTTCTGGTTTCCTTTTCCTTTTCACAGTGAAGACCACACTCATCAGAGCAAGGCTTTTTCAGAAAGACTTCCAATGTGTACCAAGTTCAAAGGAGTCAAGGAGGCTGAGAGCACAGACGACGACCAAGCTCCGCGCTCAGGAGAGACGGAGGCGACCCTGAACCGATGAGTGGGAGCAGCCGGGGGAGGCCGCCCGAGGAGCCCCGCCGACCCCGCCCCACCTACCCAGCGCCTCCGCCCAGGGGCTGCGACCCACCGCCCGCCGCCCGGGCTCCGCTCCGCCTCCTGCCTCCGCCTCCTGCGCCGCGTCCCTGCTCCTGGATCTCTGGTCCAAGCCGGCGCGCCACTTACCCGCCGCGCCACTTACCCGCCGCGAAGGGATTTACGTAGCGGCGCTCGTCACTGCTTACGGACGCGAGGAGGTGGGGACGGCGAGCCGACCGCTGCTCAGGAGCGGCGCCGCCGCCCAGCAACCCAGCGCGGCGCCGGCGGCGACCTCACGTTGCTCACGTCAGCTCTGATGCGGCAGCCGAGGCCTCCCCGCTGAGCTCTGACCAAAAGTAGTGCAGCAGCCGACGGAACCGCGTCCGCGCGTCCTGCCCTCCCTTCCCCCTCTCCACGACCGCTACCCGGAGGACACCCGTCGGAAAAAATCCAAGCTCGAACTCCGCCCCCTGCCGGCCACCAGCGGGAGTGCGGCGCTAACAATCCAACAATTAAATGGAACGCGGGAGGAAAATGGCTAGGGGGCGGGGCCTGAGATTGTACGGGGGGAAACCGGGTCATGAGGCGGGGCCTAAGGGAGGGGGGCGGGTCTTCAGGTTGGAGGGAAGGGCCGGGCCAGGGGGCGGGGCCAGAAAGAGAAACAAACCTGAGAGTGAGGAGAAAGACCAAATCAGAGGCGGGTCCTAAAGAGCTGCTAGAAACCGGAAGCTGTCTCGCCACGCGTGCGCTATAAAGCAAATAAATTGAAAACAGTTAACTGTGGTTGCTGTCCCCAGTCCGCGGTGTGCAAGCGTCGTAGGCCCGTTCCGGCCTGGTTCGCAACCTGCAGGGCTTCAGGAGCCTCTCCCTCACGCGCTCCTGCAGCATCGCCGTACTGAGGAACGCCCTTAGGTTCACTGTACCCCGCTGGACGCGAGACCTCGGGAGGCCTGACTAGCAGCTATGCCCAGTCTGCTGTTGCCTCCCCTGTGCCTTTGACTGCGGAGAAATAGTGATAGTTCCCAGTTGGAGATGGGAAAGAGGAGAGGAAGACTTTTTGGTAACAAGAAAACCTCTGCATATAAGGGAGGAGAGTTTAGTTTTCATCCAACTGGAAACCCAAGAACGTTTCTGGCCTGTAAAACACCTGTTGTAAACTAGGAACATATTAAGTTATCATCATAAGGCGGAATGGACCCTCAGAAAGGCAGGGCTTTTAGCCTAAAAATAAGCCTCTTTGCATTCAGGAAAAAAATTCAAACTGATCTCTCAACCAACCTTACAATATTCAGGAATGTGTCATGCTGGAAACTACTGTCGAGGACACTGTACTTGAAAAGTTGCAGAGAAAAGAAAAAAACATCAATGTAGTATAGGTTGAGAAGGGGAAGTTTTGTGAAATACCAGAACCTCCTAGTAGAGTGGTAGAAAAACCCTGAACTCTTCAGTGCTAGATTTGGCCAACCTAAGCTACTTCCAGGTGTAATGCATAGTAAGAGAAATAGAATAAAAGCCTGGTAAATTCATTTCCCCTTTTTGACATAGGCAGTATTCTGAAGTTCCTCCTTCCAGTGTAACATGTGATGCCTATCTCTATCACCTTATAAGAATTAACTTTTTTTTAAAGATTTTTAAAAAATTTTTATTTGTTTTGACAGAGAAACAGAGAGAGAAAGGGGAGAGCCCCGACAGTCTCCGTAGATGTACATCATCAGTTTTCCACATAGTTTCATTCCACAGGTGGGCACTCCTATGTGGGAGGCCCATCCCTGCCAGAAAAAGTCCAGCCATTGTTAATATAATGACAGTGGTTACATGGCTGGACTTTTTCTGGACAGCCATTGTACATCAGTTCATTGTGTGTCAATACCCTGACACATAACAGACTTCCAGATAATCCAGCCATGTAACCATTTCATTATATTAACAATGACTGGACTTTTTCTGGGCAACCCTTATATATCCAGGCAGTGACACAAAAGTGGAAAGTTAAAAACTGTAAGTTTCAAGGCTAGTTAGAACAATAATAGAATTGTTCCCTCATGCCTCACCTTTGTAACGTTAATTTGAGTAGATTGAGCGAAGTGACTCCATGAATACTTCATGTATTTTCTTATCTTCACTCTATCATTACACTGTATCTTCTTAATTTGTATTGAGTAGGACCAAACTTTGTTCAAATCTAATTTTCAAAGATCACTTCAAGGGGAGTTATATCCAGGAGAACTGTCTCTACCACAGGATAGGAATACTCAGGCCAAAAGCATTCCAATTACCAGTCTGAGGTCATCCTTGCCTCCAACAGTTCCTCTTACCTGGTTCATTTTCTCCATGCACGGATCTCCTGATGTGATTTCTCATCTTAAAAATCTCTAATGGGGGATGCCAGGATATCTCAGCAGGTTGAGCACTTACCTTGCAACTGTGAGGTCTGGGGATTGAGTCCTGGCCCCTACCCATACAAGCCATATACTGAACTGCGGTGCAACTGGTAACTGCTGGGAATAGCGACAAATGTTCTTGCCTCCCATACGGGAGGTTCCCAGTCAATTCCCACCTTGAGCAGCTGGCCCTAAATCCACCTGTGTGGAATGAAGCCATGTCACAATTAATGATGTATAACTATGGAGACTGCTCTGGGCCCTCTTCTCTTCTCTTCTCTTCTCTTCTCTTCTCTTCTCTTCTCTTCTCTTCTCTTCTCTTCTCTCTCTCTCTCTCTCTCTCTCTCTCTTTCTCTCTCTCTCTCTTTCTCTCTCTCCTCTTAAAACTATAAAATAAAATTTTAAAAAAGATCTTTAAAAATCATCTGTCTCCTCTTTGCTTATAATTAGTGATCATTGCTAGGGCTCCAGAGCCAGAATTCTGAGTTAAAATTCCATTTTTGATACTTGACTAGATGTGTAAACGTTGGGCAAGTTCCTAAACATCTCTATGCCTCATTGCCTTACCTGTAAAATGGGGATAATATTAGTATAATACCACCCTCATAGGTGATTGTGAGAACTAATTCATGTAAGTTATGTAGTACTTTGTGCCTGGCCCAAAGTAAGCACTAAATGAGTGTTACTCATAATTAATACTTTATGACTTTCCTCGGTTTCTTTATTGATTTCTGTGGAATATGAGAGCTAGAAAGAGCCCTAAAAATCTAACACCTTTGTTTCATAAATTATAAAGTGGGGGTTTTGGCTAATAAATAGTAATATCAGTACTAAAATTCAGGACTTACGACTTTTTATCTGGGAATTGTACATTATTCAAGTGACTATCGTACTATTAATTTTACTAACTTCCTGCTTGAGAAAATTCAAAAATGAGTTTACTTTAAAATATTTTAAACAGGCCCTTTCTGTTCAAGCTTGGGAATTGAAACTCTAACAAATATAGTGTGCTGATTTAAATATTTGAGGAGGTAAAATAAGTCAATGTAATATATACTTGATTTATGATGTCTCTAATTTGATGTTTCGAAAGAAGTTTTAATTCTACCAGAAAGTAAACAGTTTTAGATTCCAACATAGGAAATATCCTATCATATGTGGTATGTTGTAATTTGTTTTTGAATTTGCTAAACTTCTTAATCCAAAGTGGTCTGAACTCAGCAGAATATTTGGAACTATAGTTAAAGAATAAATATAATAAAAAACAAACAAACAAACAAAAAACCCGCAGGCCATTGAAGTCTTTAAAACTATGAGATTATAGTCATTAAACTATTATGTCTAATTTTTTAAATCACAAAAGTATAATGAAAATCTTTCAGCTGTTTTTTTCACATATTTTTAAATGACAACTAATTCATTTGCCTGCCAGATTTACTAATTCAACATAGAAAATTACATTGTAGTTATTGTCAAAAAAATCTGTAAGGACTGGAAAACTATGAAACTTGGCTAAAATTGACTTCTGTTCAACCCTGGAAATTGCAGGATTTGATAAAATTAATGTTGAGCTTTAGTTATGCTCTCTGAATATTTTTTAATAAGAATTTTAGTAATTAGTATCTTTTGTTCTTGTGTTTTAAGATATGTAGATGAGATGCCAGAGAAACATCAGCATGGTAAAGACATCACTAATAATTTACAGAGCATTATGAGCTGCTTTTTAAGTAGTTTATTAACCATTTTAATTACTAAATAGAAATTTTAAACTAGGACCAAAATTAAAGCCAATGTCTATTTTATAAGACCCTGTAAAAGAACGGAGGTCCATTTTATAAGAGCATTAGCAAGTTAATGGATTAAAATAAAATAGCACCTCCACTGACAAAGAGGGCTCATTCAACAAACTGTTTGGCCAGGGACTAAATTTTGAAGATCAAAGTCCATTATGTTGAAATGGCAGCTGTCAAAACTCAGGTGTGCATTTGGTTGTCAGAAAAAGGAGAAATAAGGTGAGCCAAACTGAAAACATGTATCAAGAGCTGGCAAGAACTGGGTAAAAATGATCAGGTTGGATTGATCCAGGTGGTGTGATGGGCAACTAATCAGACCAAAAAGAGTGAACACAAGACTAGGTTAACTCAGGGGAGGCAATATCTGTACTGTACCTTGGAGTGGGGTGCCCTGGGTGAATCAGGATTCAACAAAGAGGACTAGGGCTGGAAAAAAGAGTTATTAGGGGACAAACAAGAGGGTAGAAGGCTGTTTATATATATTATATATACCCTGCCCCTTCAAGCCCTTAGGAACTAGAGCAAGAAAAGACCAGGCATGGGGGAAAGAGAGAGATTTTATTGTTATATTTCATATTAGAGAAGGGCTCTGTGGCACACTTTTGCTCTGTGACCTTAGCTCCTCTCTCAGCCTATATTTTCTATAGCTGTAAAAGAGGGAATATAATACTGACTCCATAGTGTATTTGTGAGGAAGAAATTAATTAATAAATTATACAAAGGCTTTAGTATAGTACCTATCACAATGAGTGCTCAATAAATATTAGCTCTCGTTATTTATCTAGTCAGTTTATATCATTTATAATATAGTAGAAAGGTAGTAGATATTTAGAATTCATCTAGTAAAGTTTAAGTCTTTGATACTTGTATTCCTTGTATTTTGAACTTACAACATGTGGAAATCATGTCTATAAAAATAGCCAGTTGTAGACTGCCAAATCTTCTAACTGACAAAGATTCTGTCCTTGACCAAACTCTAGTGAGGCTCTGAGTCCTTTTGTCAACTCGACTTCAATTTGACTTATAAAGACTTGAACAAAATGCAGTTTCTAACATCTCTAGGCCACATCTATATGTTGACCCGACCCTCGCCCTTCCTTAAAGTACCTGCCTGAGAAAACTCAAAGCAGCCAAAAGGATGTTTAGATGGTTCCCTCTGACACAGACTGGGTCTCTGTCTCCCAGTCTCTGTGCGAGGGCAATAGTTTCAATAAGCACCAGTTAACAAATCCAAATGAGTTCCACGTGGCCCAACCCTGCCTTCCCGTTTTTGTAATTGATCACTTTTCTGCCTCTACTGAGCCCTACTCATTGCCTCCCCATTCTTTCATGATCTCTTTAAAAGGTCCAATCACCTCTCTACAAATCAAGGTTCAGTTCAGTTCATACTGGACTCTTTTCTCCATTACAATACTATGTGTCTGATTAAGATCTGTCCTTACCACTTTCACTAGTATCTGTCTTTGTTTATCTATGACAAATCACAGTATACCATTAAATATCCTGGAGTGACTTACCACCTATGACAGGCAGGGAAATAGTCTGATATACCAACCCGCTCTTCTATTTCTCATTGAAGAGATTTTGTTTTGTTTTGCTTTTTTTGGGTTTGTTTTTTTTTTTTTGGTCTTACAGATTTATTTTTCATGTTTTAGTCCTAGAGAGAGAGAGAGAGAGATTTGTTTGTAATACCTGCCACACTTCGTGTTCTCACTTTACAGTTAGGCTCACTCCAGGCTGCTGCAGTTTTCTTCCTCCTTCATTCGGGATGCTGTGTCTTCCTCCTTTTTTAAACTCATTTATCAATTACAGTTGACATATAATATTACTAGTTTAAAGTGTACAACATGATAGACATTTATATACTTTACAAAGTGATCACCCAATAAATCTTAGTACCCACCTGTTACCATGCATAATGATTATCGTATTATTGACTTGTCCTCTCAGCTGTATTTTACATCCCCATGACTATTTGTAACTACCAATTTGTACTTCTTAATCCCTTCACCTTTTTCACCCATCTCCCCTCCCATCTGGCGACCGTCAATTTGTTCTCTGTATCAATGAGTTTGTTTTTATTTTATTTGCTCATTTATTTATTTATTTATTTACATTTCACATATAGGTGAAATCATAAGGCATTTATCTTTCTCTATCTGACTTTTGTCAGCTAGCATAATACCCTCTATGTCCATACATGTTGTTGCAAATGGCCAGAATTCATTCATTTTTATGGCTGAGTAATGTTCCATTGTATATATGTACAACTTCTTTATCCAATCATCTACTGAAGGGCATTTAGATTGTTTCCATATCTTGGCTATTGTAAATAATTCTGCAATGAACATAGGTGTGGATATATCTTTTCAAATTAGTGCTTTGGGTTTCTTTGGATAATACCCAGAAGTAGAATTGCTGGGTCATAAGGTAGTTCTATTTTTAATTTTTTGAGGAACCTCTGTAATGTTTTCCATAGTGACTGGACTAATTTACAATCCCACCAACAGTGCAGGAAGGTTCAATTTTCTCTACACCCTCATCAACAGTAATTATCTGTTGATTATTAATGATAGCCTTTCTGACAGGTATGAGGTGATATCTCATTGTGGATATTAATTTTAATTTCTCTGATGATTAGTGACATTGAGCATCTTTTCATATGTCTGTGGCCCATCTGTATGTCGTCTTTGGAGAAATGTCTATTTAGATCCTCTGCTCTTTCTTTCTTTCTTTTGTTTTTTTTTGTTTTGTTTTGTTTTGTTTTGTTTTTGATAAAGCAAGATTTATTCAAAGATTTATATACAAAAATTTCCTTTTTAATTTATTTTTACTGTAAAATTTATTGGGGTGACATTGATTGATATCAATGACATTGTTTCCAGGTGTACAATTCTACATTACATTGTCTATACATCACATTATGTGCTCACCACCCAGAATCAGCTCACCCTCCATCACCGTATATTTGATTCCCCCTCCCTACTTCTCCCACCCACCTCCCCCCTTACCCTCAGGAAACCACTAAACTATTGACTGTGTCCATGAGTCTTTGCTTCTTTGTTCCTTTCAGTTTTATATTCCACCTATAAGTGAGGTCATATGTTTATTGATTCTTTCATTCTGACTTATTTCGCTTAATAAGATGTTTTCAATGTTGTCACAAATTGATGTATTTCATCTTTTCTTATTGCTGAGTAGTATTCCATTGTGTAAATGTACCACAACTTCTTTATTCAGTCATTTTTCAGAGGACACTTTGGTTGTTTCCATGACTTGGCCACCGTGAACAGTGCTGTGATGAACATTGGGGTACATGTATCTTTGTGGATTAAGGTTTTCAGGTTTTTTGGGTAGATACCCAGGAGAGGGGTTGCTGGGTCATATCTCTGCCCATTTTCTAATCAGACTTTTTTTTTTTTTTTTTTTTGGTGTTAAGTTATATGAGTTCCTTATATATTTTGCATAGTAACCTCATCAGATATATCATTGGTCAATATCTTCTCCCATTCAAAAGGTTGTATTTTTATTTTGTTCATGATTTCCTTCACTGTGCAGAAACTTAGTTTGATGTAATCTCATAAAAAGATCTCTGCATACTTGTGTTCATCTCCACTCATTTTCCCAGCCACATTCTGTCATTATTTGTTAATTTGGAGCTAAGGGACATTTCTGAGGGTCAAGGAAGAGTGGTTGATAATCCACTCTGTGTTATTCTGATTAAGCCCTAGTCTTAAACAGAATCCATGAATCCCTAAATTTCTGGGGATGTGCTCTTTCTTCTGAGTTCTCCTTTGCCCCCACCAACAATAGGATTTTCCCTGCTCTTCCTTCCTCAGCACAACGGTCATCAGTACCCTAAGTGCAATAGCATTGTTGCTCTTCTCACAGATTAAGGCTTTTATTCTTCAGGGGTGAAAGGTAGATTAAGTTGTTCTCCTGGTTTGCAACCAATGGATACTTTTTAGAGCTCTTTCTAATCTTTTCTGTAAGTGCTCATAAGGGTTTTGGAGAAAGAAGAAATGATTTTCTCCATTTCTGCAGCCCCCAGGGATTTTACATTTTGCTGTTAACCCACACTCAGCCTTTATAATTCCTTAGTTATTCTAGCTGAATTTATTTTACCAGTTCTAGTTATGTCTTTCACAAGTAAGCTAGTGCTTATATCTCCTCTCTTCCTTTAATCATTTGTCTCTTCTTAGATTTTGGGCTTAGTTGGTTGTTCTGAGACCTCAGCTCTCTGATAGGTTCAAAAACAGTTGGGCATGCCAAGTTAGTTCACCTCTTTTTCATTGTAATGGTGAGAGTAATGCTCCTTCTGGCTCTCTACATCCCCAAACAAGCTGAAAGTCAGCCCTGGGTAACTTTAAAATACACAGATGCCTGGACTTAAGCAAGTCTAGCTGAGAAAGAGTACCAAGAATTACTATTTTTAAACTCCTCAGATGATTCTTATGTTCAGTTAACTTTTGAGAACCACTGTGATATGTGCGAGGATGAATTAGAGGGGACAAATTGAAGGTGGGAAATGTTTAGAATTCTAGGTCTGATGTCACTGGAAATGAAGATAAGTGGATTGACCAAATTCAACTTTATGATTGATGAATTGGAGGCATAAAGATAGATAAGAAATCTAAGGACAATCTTTCGGTTTCTGACAGGTTTGAAATACATCAAGTGGGGAAAATTTATAGGAGAATCGTGTTTAGGAGTAAGAATGAAAGTTCACTTTTGGACATGTTGATTTTAAATGCCAATGAATGAGCAAATGTGACAAAGAGACAATTTGATGGATATATAAATATAGAGGTTAAAAAAGGAGCTATTAATTGAAGATACATAATTGGGAGTTGTTAGCATGAGATGTCAGTAGAATACATATGAGTGTGTATGTTAAGCAGTCACCAAGAATGTGGGGAAAAGAAGTCAAATACTGAGTCCTAGTGAATTCAACTTCTTTTTTTTTTTAAGTTATTTTATTGTTTTGGACAGAGACAGAGAAAAAAGGGAGGGTCCAGAGCAGTCTCCACAGTTGTATGTCATCAGTTTTCAACATGGTTTTGGTCCACACAGGTGGGCGGGGGCCTCACAGGACAGGAACTGGGCTGGGGGCCTCCTGCATAAGAAGCATGCCCCCTCGAGCCAGTAGCCAAACCAGGGGGCGAGAACTTAACTGGGGGCCTCCTGCAAGGAAAGCACACCCCAGTTCAGCATATGGGCCCACATGGGCCAGGGCCGGGATTCAGTCCTCAGTCCCAGGGGCTGCAAAGAGAGCCCTTAACCTGCTGAGCCATCCCAGCTTCCCCCTGAATTCAACGTCTAATGGTGAAGTAGAAAGTTCCAGTAAAATTATTTAGAAATGAGTACTATTTTAGCAAAAATCTATTCTGTAATATATTTATAATATATGTAGTTGTCATCTTCCATTAAACAAAATTTAGAAATTACTTGACATTATGCATAAAAAAAAATCTGACATGTATATAGTCATCTGTAATCTATCTGTATATGTATTTAATCTTTATATTTTTTCCACACATTAATTCAGTCATTCTTTCATCCATTCATTCACCAAATAAGTATACACCTATTATGTACTGATGTTCTCCTGGGAACTGGGTACTTATTAGTAAAGAAAAAAATGTCACTCCTCTAATGGAGCTAACAATATAGAAAGAAATACAAATGCTCATTTATTTGAATTGTCAAAGCATTTAAACAAATGATAACATTTGGCATTTACTGAATACTGAACATTCTAAACATTTGACATAGTGTTTGTGAAATTCTCACAATAGTCATAAATCTGCATGATAAATAAGGATAGGTACAGACTGAAGGGGATCAAAGAGTGCTAAGAAAGAGATAAGGAAAAAGTCACACTCAGACACATTATTGTGAAATTAGACAATCGAAATAAAAACAGAGTAAGTTGGTTTCCAGGGGTTGGGGTTGGGGGCCATGGGTAGTAATGATGCTCAGAGTACAAACTTGCAATTATAAGATGAGTAAGTTCTGGGAATTTGATGTGCAGCATACTGACTATATAGCCAACAATACTGTACTGTATACTTGAAAGTTGTGAAACAAGTAGATCTTAAATGTTCTCAACACACACATACACAGACATACATAAAGGTAACGGTGTGGGGTGATGGATGTGTTAACTAACCTTACTGTGGTGTATCATTTACAATTTACACAAGTGTCAAGTCATCATGTTATGCACCTTAAACTTACACAGTGCTATATGTCAATTATATCTCAATAAAACTGGAAAAAAGGAAATACCATAAGTGACAAATAATAGATATAGATCTTTTTAGATTATTTCTTCTTGAGTAAGTTTTGGTTGTTTGTACCTTTTAAAGAATTTATATATTTCATCTAGTTTGTCAAATTTTTTAACATAAAATTGGTCAAAATATTCCCTTATTATCTTTTAATGTTTATAGGATCTGGATGTATATCCTCTCTTTCAAGCCTCATATTGGTAATTTTTGTCTTTTTTGTTTTCATTTCTTTTGTCTTTATCAATTTTATTGCTCTTTTCAAAAACCTGGCATTTTGATTCATTGATTTTTCTTTATTTCTCATTTCATTAGTTTTTGCTCTTATTTTATGATTTTCTTTCTTCTGCTTAGTCTGAGTATAATTTGCCCTCTGTCTTCTTTTTCTATAATACTTTCTTAAGGTGGAGGCTTAGATCATTGTTCTGAAACCTTTGTTGCTTTCTAGCAAAATAGCATTCACGTCATAATTTTATCTCTAAGTACTGCTCCAGCAGCATTTTACAAAATTATCTATGTTGCATTTGCATTTTTATTCATTTCAAGATATTTTCTAATTTTCCTTTTGTTTACTTCTTTACCCCATGGCTTATATAAAAATGTGCTGTTTGTGTTGGTGACAAATTCTCTCAGCTTTTATTTTTCTGAAAATACGTTTATTTTTCCCTCAATATTGAAAGATGGTTTTTTCTGAATAAAAAATTTTAGATTGACATTTTTTTCAATGCTTCAAATATGCCTATCCATATTTTTCTGACTTTCTTATGTTTGCTTTTCTTTTTTTCTAAAGATTTATTTTTATTGTTTTTTGACAGAGAGAAAGACAGACAGAGAGAGACAGAGAGAAGGGGGAGGGCCCAGAGTAGTCTCCATGGTTGTACATCATCAGTTTTTGACACAGTTTTATTCCACACAGGTGGACGTGAGACCATGCAGAGTGGGAACGGGGCCTGGGTCCCCATGTATGGAAAGCATGCCCCTGTGAGCCTGGGGCCTCCCACATGGGAAGCACACCCCAGTTCATCATATGGGTTCACATGGGTTGGAGCCAGGCCTCAATCTTCATGTCCCAGGGCTGCAAGGCAAGCATTCAACTCACTGAGCCATTCCAGCATACCTTCACACACTTTTCTTTTTAAAGATTTATTTTATTGTTTTTTGGACAGAGAGACAGACAGACAGACAGAGACAGACAGAAAGAAGGGGGAGGGCCCAGAGCAGTCTCCATAGTTGACAGCATTAGTTTTCCATATAGTTTCACTCCACAGGTGAGCGCAGGGCTGCGCAGGGCATGAACTGAGTTGGGAGCCTCCTACATAGGCCCCAGCAAGAACTGAACTGGAGACACACCTCAGTTCAGCATATGGGTCCGCCTCGGCAGTGGCCGGGATTCGATCCTCAGGCTTCAGGGCTGCAAAGTGAACACTTAACCCACTGAGTCATCTCAGTTTTCCTGTGATGACTTTTTAAAGATGTTCTCTCTCTCACTGATAAATTTGAACAAATTTAAGAATGAAAATTATTAGGGAGCATTATGATCAGAGAATAAAACTTGTAAGTTTTTAAAAACTGTACTTTTTAAAAGCATTCTAAACGTTTGTCAGGTTACATCAGTTTTTGTAATTAGTCTATGGATATCCAGTGTAGATAAAGTTCTGTGTCTAACCAAATTCTAAATTAAGTTTAGTTCAGTTCCTTTATATTTCTGTATTATAGGATGATTAGGAGAAGGGTAAAATCATGCCTCTCACGTAGGATCACCACATCAAAGACTATGTTTTTTTATTGTGGTATGATTTGTTTAAAAAATCAGTTTATTATATGATTGGCATGTAAAAATAGTGTATATATTTGATGTATAAACTCAATGATTTGGGGTTAAGTATACAGCCATGAAACCATCACCATTATAAAAGTCATAGAGATATCTATTACCTCCAAATTTCCTCTCTTTCTATTATGATGATGATGGTTTCTAAGAACACTTAACATAAATATCTACCCTCTTAGCAAATTGTAAGTATATAATACAGTATTATTAGCTAAAGGAACTAAGCTATATAGCTGCAGATATCCAGAATTTATTTAACACAATGAAACCTTTGACCCTAATCTCCCCATTTGCCCCTACCCCCAGACTCGGAAAAGCACCATTCTACTCTCTGTTTCTATGAGACTATTTTAGATTCTACATATAAGTGAAATGATACAGCATTTGTCTTTCTCTGTCTTACTTTTTTTTTTTTTTTTTACCTTGCATAGTGTCCTCCAGGTCCATCCATATTATTGCAAATGGCAGGACTTTTTTCTTTTAAAGGCTAAATAATATTCTATTGTATGCATACAAAAATTTCTTTACCTACTCATCTGTTGATGGACATTAGGTTGTTTACATACCTTGGCTACTGTGAATAATGGTGCAATGAACATGAGCATGCATGTATCTCTTCAATATCCTGATTTTAATTCATTTGGATAACCATCCAAAAGTGAGATTCTAGATCATCATATGGTAGTTCTATTGTTAAACTTTGAAAAATTTCCATACTGTTTTTTATAGCAGCAGTACCAAATTACGTTCTCACCAATGGTGTATCGTGGTTTTCTTTCTTCCACATTCTCGCCAATACTTGTTATTTTTTGATAATGGGTATCCTAACAAGTGTGAGGTAACATCTCATTATGGTTTTGATATATTTCCCTGATGATTATTGATATTGAGCACATTGTCATGAGTATTTTTTAAATGGCCTTATTGACCATTTGTATGTCTTCTTTGGAAACATGTCTATTCAAGTCCTCTGCCTATTTTTAAATTAGGTTGTTTTTTCTCCTATTGAGTTGTGTAAGTTCTTTATGTATTTTAAATAGTAACCCTTTATCAGTTATGTAGTTTGCAAATATTTCTCCCATTTCATAGGTTACCTTTTCATTTTGATAATTGTTTCCTTTGCCTTGCAGAAGCTTTTAGTTCAATGTAATCTCAATTGTTTGTTTTTACTTTAGCTACATATGCTTTAGTGTCATATCCAAAAAATTATTGCCAAGACCAATGTCAAGGATTTTTTCTTCTTTGTTTTCTTATGGAAGTTTTATGGTTTCAAGTCTTATGTTTAAGTATTTAATCCAGTGGGAGTTGATTTTCATGTATGGTGTCAGATATGAGTCTAATTTCATTCTTTTTAAAAAAATTTATTGTTTAAGAGAGGGTGAAACAGAGAGAGAGAGAGAGAGAGAGAGAGAGAGAGAGAGAGAGAGAGAGAGAGAAGAGGGCCTCAGAGCAGTGTCCATAGCTGTACATCATTAGTTGTGACATAGTTCTTTTCCACACAGGTGGATGTGGGGCCATGCAGGGTAGGAACCAAAATGGAGGCCTCCCACATGGGAATTGTGCCGCAACTAAGCATATAAGTTTGCACAGGCCAGGGCCTGAATTTGGTCCCTGGACCTTGAGGTTGCAAACTCTCAACCTGCTGAGCTAACCTGGCATTCCCTAATTTTATTCTTTTATGTGTGGATATCCAGTTTTTCCAAAATATTTTTATTGAGGAAACTATCTTTTCCCCATTTTGTATTCTTTGTGTCCTTGTCAAAGATTAGATGAACATGGATATATACAGTTATTTCTGAGCTTTGTATGTTGTTCCATTGGTCTCTGTATCTGTTTTCATGCCAGTATGATACTGTTTTGAGTACCATAGCTTTGTAAAATAGTTTGCAGTTAGGAAGCATGGTTCCTCCAGCTTTGTTCTTTCTCAAGATTTCTTTGGCTATTTGAGGTATTTAATGGTTCCATTTTAGGATTGTCTTTTCTGTGTCCATGAAAACTGCCATTAAAATTCTGATGGAAATTGCTTTGAACCTTTAGATCACTTTGGGTAGTATGTACATTTTAACAATATGAATTCTTCCAATCCTTTAGCATGGAATATCTTTTCTTTATTTATATCTTTTTCAATTTCTTTCATCAGTGTTTTATATTTTTCAGTGGAGTCAGATGTTTTACCTTCTTGGTTAAAATTATTATTAAGTATTTTATTATTTTGAATGATATTCTAATTAGGATTATTTTCTTAATTAAAAAAATACTTCATGGTTAATATCTAGAAATGCAGTTAGTTTTTGTAGGTTGATTTTGATTCTGAAATTTTACTAATTTTGTTTATAAGTTATAATACTTTTTGATGGAGTCTTTAGGGTTTTCTACATATAAGATTATATCATCTATAATACAAACAAAGCTAATTTAGTTCTTCCTTTCCAGTTTGGATATTTATTATTTCCTTTTCTTGCCTAATTGCTGGGGATAAGATTTCTGGAACTATGTTTAGTAGAAGTGGCAAGAGTGCTGTCTTCTTCCTAATTTTACAACGATTTCAGCCTTTTACCACTGAACACGATGCTAGCCATGGACTTATCATATATTGTCTTCATTATGTTAACATAAGTAACTTCTGTGCCTAATTTGTTAAGAGTTATTATCATAAAAGGATGTTAATTTTTTCAAATGCTTTTCTGCATCTATTGAGACAATTATATGATTTTTATCTTTCATTCTGTTAAAGTGATGTATCATGCTGAATTGCAAATGTTGCACCATCCTTGCATCCAGGGTTAAATCCAATTTGATCGTGGTGTATGATTCTTTTGTGTGCTATTGAATTTGGTTTGGTAGTATTTTGGTAAAGATTTTTGCATCTGTATTAATCAAGAATAATGGCCTATAATTTTCTTTTCTTGTAGTGTCCTTGTCCAGCTTCATTATCAGAGTAATGCTGGTTTGATAAAATAAGTTTGGAAGCATTCTCTTATTTGCTTTTTCTTTCCATTTCTTTTTTAAAGCTTTGAAAAGTATAGTTATAAATTCTAAACTATTTGGTAGAATTCACTTGTGAAGCCAGCTCATCCTGGGTTTATTGTTGTTGTTGGGAGGATTTTGATTACTGATTTAATCTCTTTACCTGCTATTGGTCTGTTTATATTTTGTATTTCTTCATAATTCAGATTTGATAGATTGTATGTTTTTTCTAATTTATTTTTTTAGGTTATTCAATTTGTTGGCATATAATTTTTCATAGTAGTCTTTTATGATCC
Organism: Craseonycteris thonglongyai; assembly: GCA_004027555.1. Lineage (NCBI taxonomy): Eukaryota > Metazoa > Chordata > Mammalia > Chiroptera > Craseonycteridae > Craseonycteris > Craseonycteris thonglongyai. The sequence continues at coordinate 39,566 of PVKE010008035.1, forward strand.
TTTGCATTTGTGATATTAATTGTATCATCTTTCATTTATAATATTATTTGTTTCAATTTTCACTCTCTTTTTTATCTCTTAGTCTAGCTAAGGGTTTGTAATTTTATTTATCTTAAAAAATACTTATTTTTTTCATATTTTTTATTTTTTCTATTCTGCATTTCATTTATTTTTACTCTTAATTTTTATTATTTTCTGCCTTCTGCTGTCTTGGGGCTGTTTCGCTTAGGACACATTTCTTTGGTTCCTCTTTTTGGCTACCTCTCTGTGTTTCATTCTACGTATTAGGTAGATCTGCTACGTCTCTCAGTACTGCTGGGTAGTCATATATATTAAGTGCCCTGTGGGGCCCTGGCAAAGTCTGCCTGGTCACCTGTGCTGGATGCTCCTATAGATTCTTGTTTGGTGGCAGCTCTGTGTCTGGAGCTGCTCAGCAACAGTCTCAGAGCATAGAGACCAGTTGCTGCCCACCTGGGGCCTGCAGACTCCTCTGATAGTTTTCCAGGAGAGGCTGTGATGCTGGTGGGGCTAGATGCTCACTGGAGAAACTGCTTCCTGTGTTGGGGGAGTTGGGTGGGGCGGGGTTTCAGTGAATGGACAGGATGGAGTGACTGGAGCTCATCAGACCAATCAGATTCAGATTTGGCCATGTAGGGGGAGGGCTCAACATAGGAACGATAGATGCACTTTCTGAGGACCCAACTCAGTTTTAGTACATGTGCTGCTGAAAACGTCCCTAACCTGGCAGAGCAAATAGACATACTAGTCTAGGAAGCACAGAGAGTCCCAAACAAAATGAAACCAAACAGGCCCACACCAAGATACATGGAGTGCTTTAAATGCATGTTAGCTACTTGGAAGTTGCATCTATATGTGAGGTGCTCTGTGAGTCTTCTAGTGGAGCCTGTGAGCCAGCCAGTAGGATCTGTAGCCAGTGATATGATCTCACTTAAATTTAGAATCTAAATATTGAAACATAAAGTAGAATGGTGGTTGCCAGGGGCTGAAATGTGGGGAAATAGGTAGATGCTGGTTAAAGGGTATAAACTTTCAGGTATACAGTGAATAAGCTTAGGGGATGTAGTGTATAAAATGGTGACCATAGTTAACAGTACTTTACTGTACAGTATATATAAAAGTTGCCGAGAATAGAGCTTTAATGTTCTCACTGTAACAACAACAAAATGGTAATTATGTTAAGTGAAAATTGTGGGGGAAGCTGGGATGGCTCAGTGGGTTAAGTGCTCAGTTTACAGCCCTGGAGCCCAAGGATCGAATCCCAGGCCCGGCCCATGTGGACCCATATGCTGAACTGGGGTGTGCCCCCAGTTCAGTTCTTGTCGGGGTCTATGTGGGAGGTTCCCAGCCCAGTTCCTGCCCTGTGCAGCCCCATGCCCACCTGTGGAGTGAAACTGTATGGAAAACTAGTGCTATCAACTATGCAGACTGCTCTGGGCCCTCCCCCTTCTCTCTGTCTCTGTCTGTCTCTCTCTGTGTCAAAAAACAATAAAATAAATCTTTAAAAAGAAAATTGTGTAAAAGGATGCTGGAATGGCTCAGTGAGTTGAGTGCTTGCCTCGCAGCCCTGGGACATGAAGATTGAGGCCTGGCCCCAACCCCTGTGAACCCATATGATGAACTGGGGAGTGCTTCCTATGTGGGAGGCCCCGGCTCACAGAGGCATGCTTCCTATACGTGGGGACCCAGGCCCAGTTTCCACTCTGCATGTTCTTACGTCCACCTGTGTGGAATGAAACTATGTCAAAAACTAATGATGCACAACTATGGAGACTGCTCTGGGCCCTCCCCCTTCTCTCTGTCTCTGTCTCTCTGTCAAAACAATAAAATAAGTCTTTAAAAATTTTTTAAAATGTGTTAAGTAACCTTATTGACATTCTGCAATATAATGTGTATCAAATCATCACATTGTACACCTTAAACTTGTACAATGTTATATGACAATTATATGTCAACAAAGCTAGATAAATTAATTAGTTAATTTCTCTCAAAACAAAAGAACAATGTACTAAATGGGTAGTTGTAAAACCCCACATACAAAAAAATGGCTTTATTTGTCTGTTAACTTTAAATCTTCTTGATGAGCTTATTTTAATTGTGCTAGTGTTAGTTCTGTTGCTTTGTACTTATTATAAATGAGAAATACAAAGTATTATGTTAATTTTTACTTTAAAGATCCAGATTTAAAATTCAAAGGGTAATAGTATAGTTTGTCAATAAAAGGCTAATATCAATAAAATGGATGTATAATAGTAGTTCATGAGAATCACTAGGGAACATAAGAAATTACAGTGCTTCTTCAGTATTAATCAGGCAATGAAGAAATTGGTTTTAATTCAAATGAGATATGCTCATCTATCCTAATCAGATCATATGAAATTATATAGCATATTGAACTGAAATGGTAAAGGTATGGTATACCCAAAAGACACAGAAAACTTACACAAATCCAAATTTATTCTAAATCCTAATTGAAAACCAGGGACTTGAAATCTCTTGTTATCAAAATCAGTAGATTTGACAAGAGTGTTGAATGTGCTGCTGTGAAGTAAAATAGAATCATCCTGGACCCACATCCAGGTTCAGAACCTCTGACTGCAACCCAGCTCTACAATGTGATAGAGTTCTGAATCTTAGATGGGGTCACCTTAGCAAGTCAGAGGTTATTTCTATTCTCCTAAGCTGAGAAAGTGACTTTGTAGCACTAAAAAAAGGTAGAAATAAATATAAAAATGTACAAAACATAAATTAAGCCTATGGTACTAGTACTTTGTTGTTTGGTTTAGAAATAAGTTTTGTGGTAATTGATTTGTCTATGTTATTCTATACTTGAAAGTGTTTGAGACTAACAGAATATAGTTTTAATTGGAAATATCTAAGAGAATGTGTTTGTAAACAATATTGAAAGTTTAAAAGGGTCTGATTTAGTAAACGGGTATGTTTAGACACTGATTTGTAATAGTGTTTATATCCTAAAGAAAATTTGTTGTTATCACTGTAAAGTTGCCAATGCTTTGTTTAGAATGCAAATTCCTTGAAGAGTTTTGATGTATTGAATTTATGATTGTGGTTTAAAATTTTTTTTAAGGGAAATTACTTAATAAAACATATATGTTTGGAAAAGATTTAGAGAAATTTAATCTGCCAAAATTATAAACTAATTGAGTATTAATAGCAAAAAGAAGTGAAGTCAGTTTTAAAAATATATTTTGATATAAAATATACTTCATTTATAAACACACTAACATTTGGACGTAGAGTTTAAAGGTTTACGGCAGGGGAAGCCGGGATGGCTCAGTGAGTTGAGCGCTCACTTTGCAGCACCGGGGACCGAGGATCGAATCCAAGCCCCAGCCCGTGCGGAACCATATGCTGAACTGGGAGCTCCCCCAGTTCAGTTCTCTCTCTGTCTGTGTCTCTGTATTTCTCTCTCTCTCTGTCAAAAATAAAAATAAATAAATAAAAATATATTAAAGGTTTATGACAAACTTAGCTTTAATTTTTAATATTAATACACTTAATATGAATTTAAATACAGGTAATGTTTTTTTCCCTTAGCCTAGTTACTGTCAATTTAGATTTGGTGTTTCAGGTTATATACCTTTCTATAAAGGAAGGCTTCTATATTGGTGAAAAATGTATTTGGCTGGGAGTAAAATAAAATCAACAGTGGCTTCAGTATGTAATGAGCTTATTTGTCTCATGAAATAACAGATGCAGAAGTGCGCTAGTGACTTAGAAATATTTACAAGGACCCAGAATTATTTTATCTCTCTGCCATATTAGCCTTAGCATGTGGCATTTGTCCATATGGTCACTAGATGGCTATTGCACGTGAAGGCATTGCTCTCAAGTTAAAGCAGCAAGAAAAAGATGAGGGACAAAGGCCAAAGAACAAAAGCCTTCTAGTGAGACTTTGTCATTTTTACATAGGAAAGATAATTTTGTCTTGGGACTTTTGCCTACTTTCAAATTGGTCAGAAATGTGTTGCATGGCCAACTCTAGATGCAAGGAAGTATTTGCTAGAGGTAGGCAAGGGAGAAGAGAACTGGAACGGCTGTTGAAAGAACCAACATTTCTGATCTCTAAGATTGGGTTAGATGCCCCTTTCATGTGGCCAAAACACCCTGTAAATGAGGAAACCAACTGGAATATCCTTGTATACTATAATCAGGTTTGAAATGTATTAATGAATATGAAAATGCAAAGATTGTGCGCTGCCTATTATATCCACACAGTTTCATTCCACAGGTGGGCACAGAGTTGCATAGGGCAGGAACTGGGCCAGGGTCTCACCCCGGTGAGAACTGAACTGGGGGTATTCCCCAGGTCAGCATATGGGTCCACATGGGCCGGGGCTGGGATTCGATCCTTGGTGCCTGGGGCTGCAAAGTGAGTGCTCAGCCCGCTGAGCCATCCCGGCTGCCCTCAGCACCTGTTTTTGAGGAGCTCGCTGCTCAAATGTGGTCCTAGACTAGTGGCTTCAACATCAGGGAGGAACTCGTTAGAAATGCAGAATATCAGGCCTTTCCCAGATCTATAAAGCAGAATCTGCATTATAACAAGGTCTCTAGGTAAGTTGTTTGAACATTAAAGTTTGAAAAGTACTGCTTTGTGAGATCTGGCTATGCCAGCTTGCCTTCTGGACTTTCCTGTTGTATATGAGCCAGTACGTTTCTTTTGTGCTTAAACTTGTGTTTGCCATTTGCAGCTGAAAGAGTCTATGTATTGTTAGGTGCTTTATACTCTACAGTGATTCATACATTTTTGTTGATTTGAATTTAGAATGGACTCGATCATCCAATCATATGCATAGGTCACACATACACAAAAATACATCAAGAATAGCAAATGGAGGGGATGTCGGATAGCTCAACAGGTTGAGTGCTTGCCTTGCAACCACAAGGTTCAGGGATTGAATCCCAGGCCCAACGCATGCAAAACCACATGCTGAACTGTGATGCAACTGGTAACTGCCATGATTTGATGGTGAAAGTTCTCGCCTCCCGTGCTGGAGGCCCCCAGTTTGGTGCTTGCCCCACGTGACCCCACATCCATCTGTATGGACTGAAACCGTGTCACAACTAATGTTGTATAACTATGGAGACTGCTCTGGGCCTTCCCCCTTCTCTCTCATACCTTCTCTCAAAAATAAATAAATCTTTAAAAAAAAAGAAAAAAGGAGAGCAAATGGATGTCAACTCTCATGCTGACCCTGCTCAGTTGTTAGTGTCTATCTGGTCACTCTCATTGAGTAGCAAATGACTCTATATTAGCATAAGGTCTGAACAGGTAAGAGAAACCTTACTGTTGACAAGATATGAACCTGTGGTCACACCGATGCCACCCTCTTATCTCAGAGGCAGATTCACATTTCATAGAGTAATAAGGGTGGTGGTAATGGTCAGGTCAGCTTCAATATTGCTCCCCATTCATTGAGCCAATGATTATTTACTAGGATTTACTATGCTTCAAAGCACTGTACCAGGTGCAAAGATAAGGTGGTGCAAGATACAAATGGTCCCCACCCAGCCAAAATTGATTGTCAACTAGGGGGTACAGATGTTAAATAAACACTCATACAAATAACCACTGGACTACACCTGTGCTAAAGTTTTGAAGGAAAAGTATAAAATGTTACAGAGACATGAAATAAGAACCCAACGAAGTCCACAAAGGGCAGGTTGGCTTCTCTGACAGGAAGCTTGTGAGTTAAATATTTAAGGATGGATAGGAGTTAGCTTAGGCAAGGGGCCATATAAAATTGTTTTGGGCATAGGACAACTTGTGGGAAGGCTCTGCATTATGAAGGAGTTTGGCATTTGAGGAAGTGTAAGGGGACCAATATGAATAGAACAAAGCATACATGCAAGAGAGTTAGGGAGGTCAAGGCTAGAAAATTAGGCAGGGGCAGAGCACAGAGTTTCCTTATAACTATTATCTAGGGTTTGTAAAGTTCTGAGGAAAAACTGTGCAGATTTACATGAGACCCATCTCCAATCAGAAAATCAATTTAATAATTGACTCCAAAGCTTACTTCCAACATTATGAGAATTAAATTACTCATTAAAAAAGTGAAAATAGAAAGACAAACATGTCTCCTATGTAAATATACAAATCCACATGGCTCAGAAATTTCCCATCTATTCATATCATTCATTCATGTAATTAGTATTTATTGTGTCCAATTAGACACATTTTAGCCTTCATATATAGTCCCTAGTGTTTTGCACATAGTAGTTGCTCAATAGCTTTGCAGTCTAGTGTTGGCAGATAATTCCCTGTGGGTCTCCAACATTTCTGCACATTTTGCAGACAGAATCACTGACTACTTCTGTTCTGGACTATGTTTTCAAGAATGTTGTATAACAAACCCGTTATAAGGCAATTGATTATTAGAGTTGAAGTTCCTAAGCTTGAGGTTCTTCAGCTATAACATAAGCCCACTGCATTCTCAGAAATCACCTGGGCTGCTCCATTTTACCTTTGTGACATTTATTGGGGTGGGGGTGGGGGGGACAAAGGAAACCAGTGTGAATCCTGCTGTACTGTAATAGTCTTTTGTCTCTAAACCAGGAATTTCATGTCTTCTGCCAGCATTCATGAATTTGTGGCAAATTGTCTGTAAGTATTGTAAATTCTCAGATGCTTCACAGTCCTCGATAGCTAGTAAGGGAGACCTATATGTGAATAGGTAACCTACAGTATGAAAATGAAGGTATTTATACAGAAATATGAATATTAACATTAGTTCAGCTTGGTGGTGTGTTAAAATGTTGGAGGGAAGCTGTGATGACTTCGAGGGTAAGTGCTTGCTTTGCAGCCCTGGGGACTGAGGGTCAAATCCTGGCCCTGGCCCATGCGGATCCATATGCTGAACTGGAGTGTGCGTCCCATGTTATATATTTTTTGCCTTGTATTTTTAAAAATAGAATACATATAAGACAGAATCAAAATTAGAATAAAATTTTATATTAATTGTTAAAATTATAAAAATAATCATTTTATGATATTCCTTTAGGAATGTCTTGACTTCCAGGTATGGTGTCTTGTACATGAGTTTAAGTTCTTCAACTTCTTACTTTCATAGATGAAGGACCCAAGTCTTCCTTGAAGGTTATGAGACTTGTCTAGATAAAAGCCTGGAAACCCTGTGTTCTGAGTTCCTGCTTCCCTACTACCCCGAAGTCCTCTTCTGTTTCTTTTTTCTCCTTCTCACTACCAGGTGCCCACTCACAGATACAGGCATTTTCCTTTCTCCCATTCTTTTCTAATGTTGATCAGTTAGAAATGGCTGGGGAAAAGGGAGAACATTTTAAATGAGAAAGAACATGGACAAGAACCCATGATGACATGGAAAGAAAACAAAATGATAAAAGGGAAAAGCAGGACAGACCTTGTTGGGTGATGGGACTCTTAATCTTGATTGTGGGGTGGCTACACAGATCTACACATATGTTGAAATTGATAGAACTGTATACCCCTCGCTAATGAATTTTACTGTATGATAATTTAAAATAAAAATAAATGGGGGATGCCAGGATAGCTCAACAGGATAAACACTTGCATTGTAACCTCGAGGTCCGGGGATCAAATCCTGGCCCCGGCCCGTGCAAACCCATAAGCTGAACTGTACTGCAACTGGTAACTGCCGGATGGTGGTGAAGGTTCCTATCTCCCATGTGAGAGGTCCCTGGTTCAGTTCCTTCCCTGTGCAGCCCCACACCCACCTGTGTGGAATGAAACCACATCACAATTAATGATGTACAACTATGGAGACTGCTCTGGGCCCTCCCCTTTCTCTCTCTCACATTTTCTCAAACAATAAAATAAATCTTAAAACAAATAAAAATAAATGCAGAAAAACAGAAAATGAAGTGTAAACCTGTGCAAGGAGGTCATGCCTCCAGTATTTCCTATCTTCCTCAACAGTTATAAACGAAATATAATGATGATCTAGGGCCTAGATTCTAGGCTATAAGTGACAAGTAAAAGACCCACCAAATTTACACATGTGCGGATTTCTAAGACTACATATTGTGAACGTTTCACTTTGTTTTTTTCTCATATTTACTAGCAAAATACATATATATATATATATATATATATATATATATATATATATATATGTTTTAGGTTGGCGTGATACATGAAGATTTTGTTTTAGTTAGTATTAAGCTATTATACAATTTTTACTATACTATTAGCCTTATTTGCTTCCCCACAGAGAGATGTAGCTGAGTAAACCACAAGCTTAATAAGGGTGTATATATATATACATATATATATATTTTTTCTTTTATCTTTTTTTTTTTACTTGTTTGATTCATGTGCTCTACTTCTTGGAAAAAAGCATTGATACCCAGTGAAGGCTCTTAACCTTGCCATATGTAAATATGCTATTTCAGAAATCTAGTTGCATAATCTTGTATATTCCTATTTCTAACATTGATGTTGAGCATACTTAAGCACTTCAGACCTAGTTGGCACAAGTAAACAGTATTTATCACCTACCGTCCATTGCCCAGAGACTGATTTTTAGCCTATTTACCCTTTCTCTAAATTAGTTTCTTCCTATTGTCACATTTGATTTGCTCTGCTTTCTTTGTCCCTTTCTTCTCAAATGGGGTGGCCCACATTACTTATACTTTATTAAGTTACAAGTTTTCTCATCTTCTGTCATCACATTTATCTAGGTGGATGATGATTCATGTTGTACTATTAGTGACACACATAATTTTAATATGATGTAACAGTTAAGAAAAACATCATCTCTCCCTCTTTGACATATCACATATTATTTATTACAATCCATTACTCAGATTCACTCTCCACTCCCAATTCTGAGAAATCACCTTCTGAATATCCTATCTCAAGTGGTGAAAGTTATGGGCATTTCTTTATAATGAGTTCTCTTCCAACACAGCTTTGATCTTGTTAAATTACCCATCTGAATGTGATTTCAGAGAAACATAAGGGATTCATAGGTAATTTTCTTTTCATGTAAAGAGAATACTTTTAGTTTTCTTTTTTTTCTAAAGATACATTTTTGTTTTTGACAGAGAGAGACAGAGACATAGAGACAGAGATAGACAGAGACAGAGAGACAGAGAGAAGGGGGAGAGCCCAGAGCAGTCTTCATAGTTGTATATCAGTTTTTGGTATACAGTGTTCCCTCGCCACTTCACGCTTCATGTTTTGCGGCTTCAGTGCTTCGCGGGTTTTCCCAAAATATTCGTCAAAAAATAAAAATGAAAAAATACAACCATGTCGGCAGCCACATTGCGGAAAGGAGCGTTGTTTCATGTGGATGCGCAAGAGAGAAAGAGTCTCCGAGTGAGCCTAAAGCTTCTACGAGTCAAGTGAGAGCCTCTCCTCCGCCA
>PVKE010008036.1:0-48856 GCA_004027555.1 Craseonycteris thonglongyai
GCCACTGAGAGGAATGGGAAACCAGAGAACAATACCATGAACATTAATGCTTCCATTTATGATGAGATTCAGCAGGAAATGAAGCGTGCTAAAGTGTCCCAAGCATTATTTGCAAAGGTTGCAGCAACCAAAAGCCAGGTAAGAGCCTCTGTGTTAGGCATTGAGAATGTTTATCTGCGATGCCTGTGAAAATTTCATGCAAAGTGGTGTCTGTCTTCAATATGAACTTGCATCACTGAGAGGTCACAGTCTCCAGGATTATTTACAGAGCTCTATGGTAAAACAAAATGTTCAGATTCAAGTAATAGATACTTGGTTTTGTTTCCTCCAACAGCCAGTCTCCCTAATAATGATTTCTCATTCGATCCCTGAGTCAATTTATAGTTGTTTTCAAAGGGATATTGTAATATATAGGAAATTTCTCCATCTGATTTTTTTGTAGTAGAACAAATCACTTGTCACTATTGTTAGTTATTACTTAAAGGACCTTGATTTTCATCCTAAAATACTACAGACGTTATAGTTTCTTCTCTTCCAACTTATACAACTATAGCTATTAGGTGGATTTATTGAAACAAACTGACACACTCCTACATATATCTCTTTGTATTAATGATTTTAGTTTTTCTATAGGTATATATGACACACAGATTGAATTACAATTAGAAAAATTGTATATGATGAATTATAAATAGATAGAATTGAATTAGAAAAGTTACAAATCCCTACAAAACAAGATAAAAACACAACGGATAGATAATGCAGTTCATTATCAGTATAATTGTCATATATTAATAATTTGCGTTCATCAAAAGTAGTCAACTATAGAACAAACTCACAGTTATGTATAGACCCTTGTTGAAACCTAAGAATGCTCCTTAAAGGACCAGAAGAATACTAAACTCTGTTCCCCTTTGCAAAAAGGTTTGATAACATTATCAAAATAAGAATTTAGAGACAGTCAAGAACTCGTGAGAGTTTCACAACTTGGAGTTTTAAATATATTTTTATTATCATTGATGAATGCTCCTTTGTAAAACAGCCTGACTGCTGTCAACTTCTAATAAAAATATTCAATCTTGAGAGTATTTACAACAAAATAGTTTTTTTTAGCTTTTCCTAAAATTTACTCTATCAACACTAATAGTGGTACTTGACAGGAGTTCTGCTTTAGAAAAGGGTCTTGTTTTAAGTTATAGGCTGGTTGAAATACTTAAGGGATATCTTGGAAATGTTATATAAAAATGATTAAACTCAAGCTGTGGACTGTAAAAATTATAGCTTTATAGGCCACATGCCTGCCTACCCTTCAATCACTGTCAAAGTGATAATTTCTACAATAATATGTTTCTTTTATTGTGAGATTCTAAACATCCAGTGCTATTTAAACATTACACTGAATTGTTTATGTTAGTGTTGTACTCAGCGTGTCATACATCAGGCCACCGTAATCTCTCATGGAATGTAAAATTCTGTCATGAATCATGGCTTGTATATCGGAAATTACTGTAATTTTGATTGGAAATTACAGGGCTCTTGAAATGTTTCTAATTATGATAGAATGTTAGAGCCGCTTCAAACCTGTGTGCTTCTTCAGATGTCTTCATTTACATGCCAAGACTATGCATTAAGGAAAAATGAATGTCCTGTTCTCACTTTACCCCTCACCTACACACCCTGCACATTTTGGTTTTGGCTTTTTAGTCTAATTATGATGAGGAGCTCATATTAAAACATATTATCTTGCCTTTCTTTCTGATCCTACATCTTTTCTGACCTATCCAATTAAATTACCAAGAGTGACAGACTGTTTTTACAAGGCTGAACACTTTCCCCAAATCTCCAAGATAGATAAACAGAGAAACTAGACCTATATTGTAATAAGGGTCAGCCTTAAAACAAACAAACAAAAATATTAAAAGTCTTTGATAACTGTCATTTAGTTATTTGTTATCTGTTGTTAAATTTAATTCGGTCTTCCCCCATGCCCCCCACCCCCTGGTTAGCAACCCCTTTAGTACTTCCATTCTTTCTTACTTTCTTTTAAGTGATACCCCAACTTCTACCCTAAAAGAAGAAATCAGACAACAAGGGAAGATGGTCAGTTACTTAAGTTCTGTTCTCCTGCCATGATTTTGTAAAGGAAACAAAAACTAGCTGACAAAGCCAAAAGATCAGTCATTCAGTCAGTCATTCAATCTTCAGACTGTGATCATGATCAAAATTCCTAACTCCAAGTTACTTACACCTTAAAGATGCATGCCAGAGCTTGTCAGAATGAGACAAAGGTCCCCCAAACTGGAGCATATATACAGAGGGAAGCCCCAGAGTGACTCTCTCTCTGCCCGTCCAGCTCCATCTGCTTCTGTGTCTTGCCCTGATTCTCCAGGTTGACTTAACATTCATCACCTTTTTTTTTGTGCTAGACCCCATTGTGCATTACATATTATTTACATTTAGTTCTCAGAGTAATAACCCTGTGAGCCACCGTTGTTTTCCTCGTTGTACACCTGAGAGTCACTTGACTAGTAAGAGAGCCAGCCCCCAGTTTTCTGCCTCTGTCTTACTATTTTAGTGTCCCTCAGAGTTCCAGGAAGCATCATTACTGAAATTACACCCTGCTCTAGGAAGGAGGAATAGGGGATATTGCACTAATTGATATTGGAAACGGTGGTGGCTTTCCATTCTTCATTGACATATTCATGGCATATGGATTCTAATCAACACCAGGCCCTTTGAGTGCATGCTTTTCCCTGCCCAATGAAAGGGCAGAGGGGAGACATGGTAGAGGACTCAGAAGTAGCTATGGTACAGACTGTGTCACTGGTATTATAACATTACAAAATTATTTAACCTTTTTGAGCCCAAGATTCTTGTAATGTAGGAGGAGGTCACATGCTATCAGGTACACAGAAGAGCTTTCAAATTATAACAGCACTCTACACAAATGGCTAATGTCTTATAATGTGCCAAGCAAGAGGCTCAGCCATCCACAGAGAGACTTTTTATTATCTCTTCATGTATCTCAAATACCTTTCATTTTAAAAGGTAAAGCTTTAGGTCATTACCCTGAATGACAGGCAGCATAATTATTTCAAAGTTACTACACTCCCAGAATGTTACGGAACCAGACACATCAGTTGTGCTAGGCAGTGACTAATGCACAAAGTGTTTTCAGTAAAAGAAACCAACTCTATAGATTCCCCCATTTCACGTGTATTATATTTTCTCTTTGATGAATAATAGAAATGAAATTGTTTTTAACTCTAATAGAAATGTCTGAATAAAATATGAGGGTACAAACTGAAGGTAGGCTACCTTTTGTGCTTGGAGAGGAAAAAGCAGGCTAATGCAAACTTTAAAAAGATGACATGCTTTAAACATAATGTGAATAGCTACAAATGACTACACTTTATATTCTGGTTATTCAAATAAGCAGCAGTTTTTTCAAGTGAATCACATTGGAATTTTATCAAACATTTAGTCTGATAACATTCAAATAATTATGAGAGCAGAATTCGCTAATTTTACTGGTTAAAAAGAATAGTTGATTTGGGTAATAACCATTACGGTATCAAGGTTCAGTTACTGTTCATTGGTCATAGTGTTTTCATATGGGAGATGGAAATGGAATTTTTTCCTTAATGGTAGCAGATGTTGGAATCTAATTTTATTCCACAGTAAACCCCCTGAGAGCTCTGAGACTTAAGGTGTATGTCCAGCAAGGGGACATTAGCAGCGCTGTAGGCCTTGCCGTGTACACCGAATTGTTACATTGATTTTCATGTTTGCAGAGGTGGGGCTTGCAGATCCAGCAATGCAGTGAGAGCATAGGGCTTTTACGGAGTGGCACTGCATCTCTACTTGTGTTTAGAAAAGGATTGCTCTCTTGTGCTTTATTGAACAGGGTATTTCAGGTAAAGCAACTAGATGATGAAAATTCTATTTGACTGAACATGCTCTCAGTATAATCTTTTGCAATCTCTATCCACCAGTAGTGTACAGTTAGAGGACTCCTGTGGCTGCTCCAACTTCGGCTGGTTGATAGGTATGGTTTTTAACAGTTAAAAAAAGAGGATTTCTGCCTCTGTGAAGATAGCACAACCAGGAAGAGCTATTTAAAGACTTTTGATTCCTTCCATCTCCTTTTCAGATATTTTTTATCATTGAAGTTGAAGGTTGTCTAGGATGAGAGAGGGAAGGGAGGGTGGAAGAAAGAGAAAAGAAAGTTTTAGTGTTCCTTGGGTTCCTAGGTGAAAAAAAAAAAGTCATCTTTTTGACCTTCAGATTTGGAAATTCTTAGATGGTGATAGGAATTTTTAAATAGAAATGAGATACCGGTATGTCTAAAATGGATTCAAAGTAGAGCTAAAAATGTAGTTTCATTGCTGGGAATAGAAATCTATCGTGATAAAGTCCAGAAAAAATATTACAGAACTGTGATTGCATTTTGTATTCTAGCATAGTGAGTGAAGGTATCTTTTATTTTGGTAGAATTAAATTACACTTCACGGAAACTACACTTTGAAGCTGTGTGCTGATTCATTCTTTTGGAATGCTCATGTGACAGACTTTGCTGCAACATGATTTCACCGGTGTAGCCTCCTGTTTAAGACATACAGGAGGCCCCTGCTGACTTGAGAATCGCGGTTTCTGCTCTTTTGGGTGCCACACCCTTTTCTAGCTGTCTGTGGGAAGATCTTCCCTGTGTGTCCTCATAGCACTTTCTCTAAGGCAAATAGAGTTTTCTTTGCCAGGGTCTAAGGAGAAAATGACTTCTTTACACGTTTTCCATCTGGTGCTTTATTCTGTTTGCTTATTTTTACTGGGAGGAGGCGACCCTGGGGAAATAGTGTAGGTTTCCCTGGAGGAGGAAGGAACAAGAGGAGAACTTGTGAGGGGAGAGGGGAGAACAGTAACACAACCCAGAGTCAAGCCATCTCATCCATCTGCCATGTCCAGTGTGACTACACATTTTTGGAGGCCCTACTGTGTTGCCTTCTTGAGTAAAAAGGGTGTGGCTTTCATTGGTCTCCTATTTAAGGTGGTCTGTGCTGGTAGCAGATCTCTAAAAACCTCTTCTGTCTAAATATTGAGAATCCATATTGGATTTAGTTTTCATAAATGTAGACCTACCTTTATATCTGTAGTTGATAGTTAAATAGGACCGTTGAAATTAATGGATTTAAATACATAAATATTGATGTATTCTAACAGTTTACAGGTACATGATTGTATGTTATGTGATGTTTTCAGAGTTAGCACAATTTGTGTATCTAAATATGGGCCCTTTTCACATTTCTACATTATAAAAACAATCGTATGTTTTAGAAAATCTGGGGTTTCATCAAGGGGGTCCAGAATTATTGACTAGAACACTTAGTTGTTCATTATATTTTTGGCTAAAAGGTCATGTAAAGGAGTGTTTTCCCCTCAGATACTTGATAGTATCTATTTAAACAAGTTGAATAGAATATTTTTGGTTATCCATTGGCCTTTTTAAAATCACTTAAAAGTTTTACTCTTTTTCCCTAAATTAAAAAATTAACTAGAGTCATGTAAATACATTGTCCTTATTGCGCCACTTAATAAGTTAACTGTTGTGAATATAGTCATAACTCATTAAGCCCAGTTTCTTCATCTGTAGAAAATCTCATAAGAAAATTTTAGACAAGATTTGAAAAGAATCAATTTATGAATATTGGGTCAACTTTTTAAAGAGGATCATGATGTGAGGAAGTCCAAGGAAGGTTTCCACAGGAGTGGTCCACTTTAAAGCAGGTCAGTGTGTACTTACTAAAGCACGACTGTTCCGGTTATGTATTTGTAGACTCTGCCTTACTCTGAGGCCATCTTTTGTCCTAAAATGTTAGTGTAAGTTGAAAAGTGTGTGGCCTAAGAATATTCTGTGAAAGTTCCTCTTTTTTGGAAGCTTCTCTATAATCAGCTTTGACAGTTGAAGAGTTAGTACTTTTAAGGACAGATCAGGTATGTACTGTACAAAAAGGGAGTAGGGAAGAAACCAAACCAAGGGGGTTTCAGTCAATAGGAATTAATGTTCAAACTGAATGTCATTCAGTTAAATTTATCACATAACTATAACATTGACATAATTCTTTAACAAAGTACCAAGTTAAAAGACAAAGAATTTTCTCAGAAGTCTCAATAGTTGTCTTTTGCGTTTTTGGTAGTAAAGCTAGGTTTTATTTTAGCTTTATCTTCTTTTTTCCTCATATGAGTAATGAAAATAGAGGTCCTGTGAAATGAGTGAGCTATGAAAATGCATTTATACAAAATGACAGAAAAATAGCTCTGAAAGAAACTGTACCATTAAAATTTCACATCAATGAAAGGAACTAAGAGAGGGATAGAAGAACTTACATTGGTAATACAAATCTAGTGTAGATTTTTTCCTACCCTGCCAAAGGAATACCTTTAGTATCTTAAAGGTAACCTTTGGAATTATTCAATTTTTAAAATATAGTTATGCTTTTACACATTCAGTTCTTTTGCATGACAGAATGACAGCTAAGTCATAGACCGCCCCATTAAAAATATGTGTAGTATGTATTTTAGAGATTAGCAGAAATATAGGCATTCTATAATTTATCATTAAATTCCTTGTAAAAATATAAGCTCCAAACTGCTTGTGGAGTTGCCATACAATTGTTAAATTGCTGAAGTTATCGTTTTTTCTAAGTCTTACTCTAATTCTATTGTATGTTAATAGAGGATCTATTTTCCTTTGACTTCTTGATTAAGCAATTCCAATTGTCTTTGTGTTGTTGTCTTTTCTTTTTTCTTTTATTTTTAAATCCCTTTTCAACCATGTTGAAATGTTTGAGGAATTGGGTTTAAACACAGTTTCATAAACTGCCAGCCTCCTCGGCCGCCTCGGTGCCTCTGATTCTGTAAATCAGATCATAGGCAGCATGCTGTCATATAATAAGGTGTCTGATCCTTATTACCAGTTTGTTGATGCACAGACTCCTTCAAATTGACCATTGCAACACATGGTTTCCCCTGAAACTAGCTGTGATAATTAGCGTGGTTCTAATGAGACAGAATGTCACTGATCTTGTGCTGAACTGTCGAGTATCGATGCTACGGATGGGAACTGTCAGAGCCTGCCATCTGTGACAGTGCTTGGCATATTCCAGTGGCAAGGTAGAGCATGCTCAGTAGAGTGTTTTCAAACAAATGGCCCTTTCCTTGACGAGGGCTCTGTGTTCTGTTCAGCTGAAAAGATGTTTGCCCCAACTTTTTGGCCTCTGCTAACTCCATTTTGAGCTTCAAATGTGAATTAATATTTACATCTCTGTTATGTATTACCTAAGAAAGGAATCTTTTGTTTAGCAGGTGAATGTTAAGTGGCATTTCTCTCCCCCACCCCCATTTTTTTTTCCTTTCCCAGTGGCCCCATATTGTCAGTTAATAGTAAAGTAGTCATTTCAGATACTTTGCCCCCAGTTTTAAAATTGCCTTGTTTAAAAGAAATTTGTTAGGAAGTTGGGATGGCTCATAGTGATAAAGGAGCTTGATTTAACAGAGAAAGGGGAAGCAAGAGAAGTAGTTTCAGATGCATATGGGAATACACAAGTTGAATAGAAGAATTAAAATGGACAGGACAGTTAGATCTGTAGGCTCCAGAGAGAAGTAGAGATTTTTTGCTGGAGTAGAAGTCCAGCGCTGCTTATCATTCCAAAATATGCTTTGTTGCTTTTTATTTCCTCCTCTCTGGCAGACCACACAGGGCTTGTTCTGAAGAACATTTTCACTAATCTGATCAGGCAGCCAAATACGCCGGGAAAACTGCTTTAATGATCCCACTAATTACCTCAAGTCAATATGAACTGTATTATTAGACTGAGGGAAAATATTCCATTAGGTCTCCCCCTTGGGAGTTTCTCCGCTTTGTGATGTCACTGAAGCCTTCACCCTCTCCCTTGTAATTAATTTTATTTACACACGCAGGCACGCACAAGGTCACACCTGCACAACCGGCGCTGGCCAGGGAGCTTGTGGCACTCGGGCTTAATCAGATCTGTCATAATTACCATTCTGCATGTTTCTGACACACGCTGTGAAATATTTCAATTTAACTGCCGCTACCAGCACAACCAGATGTAGTGCGAGTGTGGCTGCATTGGAAATATTATTCCTCAGAATAAACTCTCTCCTCCTCCTTTTTCCTCCCCCCGCCCCCCCTTACAGCTAATGTGGCACAGAAGCTGATGTATCCTGTAAATCTTGAATGCAGCGCTAGATTGATAACAGGCGATTAGACAGTTTAACCACAAACAGCTTGTTCATTTTTCACAAATGAAAACCACATGTGGTGTAACTAAAATTTCAGGCCCTTTTTTTTTTTAAGAGTTGGGATATGTATATGTCTGTGTTGATGTACTTAAAATAAAAATAAAATGCAATGAAAAGAAGTATCTAGAAAAATGGAGAAGTTGCCTACTTTTTTCCAGGTTATTTTATCAAACCCTTCATTAAATGCCTTTTTTCTACTTTCACCAAAACTGAAGTAGGAAAGGGATTGTATTCTCCATTGGGCTTTCTGTTTCTCTGTAAGATAAAAAAAAAAAAAAAATACAAAAATAGGAATGATAATAGCTCTTTGAGCTGTGCCTTTTTATTTTTTTCAGTGTTAAACCTTTTAGTTGAGCATAAATTGTGAAAGAATTTCTATAGTTGAGCATCTGTAGTTTTTTTCAATGAATAGTTCCCTTATTTTATTTTATTTTTTTAGTTGAGAGTTCTTAATTTCGGTTTTATGGTCATATCCCAGACAATCCAAACACAAAAATGAATCCAATCAGAAAATTGATTTCATAGAGATGTTTAGGATTTGCAGAATCATTTTCAAAGGTAAGAGTTGAAAACCAGTGGATTCTGTTTCTGTAGAAATGGCAATGACCTGGCAGAAGGGGCAGGCACAGTTGGTAACCACATAAGGCCAGTCTCAGAAGCATCCGGCTGTAAAAAAAATTAAAGAATTGGCGCCATAAGAAGTCAGATAAGCTGCTGGGAAACTAAAATTAAGAGAGGAGAAAGAAATGGGGGCAGTGGTGATTTAGAATGGTATGTCTTGGGGAAGCCGGGATGGCTCAGTGGGTTAAGCGCTCACTTTGCAGCTCCGGGGGGCGAGGACCGAATCCTGGCCCCGGCCCGTGCGGACCCATATGCTGAACTGGGAGCTCCCCCAGTTCAGTTCTCTCTCTGTCTCTATCTCTCTCTCTCTCTCTCTCTCTCTCTCTGTCAAAAATAAATAAATAAACAAATAAATAAACAAATATATTAGAATGGTACCTCTAGAGAAGGTTCACAGCGATCCATGTTAGAGAACATTTAAAGCGTAGATGAAGGCTATTTAAATGTCTTTTCATGAAAAATAAAATACATTCCTTTTATCTTTGTTTTACTACTTCAGTTATGAATCTCACAAGATTCCTAGGATTCTGTCCTGATTTCTGTTATCTAACTGATGAGATGTGCCATTTTCCATAGAAGGGGTTTTCCCTTTTGTCCCCTTACTTGACCCATTTGCCCTCTTCCTTTGTTATTTTTCTCACCTTA
Source organism: Craseonycteris thonglongyai (assembly GCA_004027555.1). Lineage (NCBI taxonomy): Eukaryota > Metazoa > Chordata > Mammalia > Chiroptera > Craseonycteridae > Craseonycteris > Craseonycteris thonglongyai. The sequence continues at coordinate 9,586 of PVKE010008036.1, forward strand.
AAAAATTCTTTACTTCCCAGTTTTTCACTGGGCCTTTTCTTCACTCTTATCCTGGCTATTTTCTGTGTTTTGCGTTTGCTCCGTATTATGTTCCAACTCTGAAATGTAACATTTCTCTGTTCCTACTTTCTTCTGAACTGAATATCACTTTAGAGGGGGGAAAAAATGTATTTGCCTTTTAATTAGAACCCTTTTTTCATCTCAGCTGCTAACCAGTTCACATGGTTAATACCAAACCATTACCGGTAGGTCAGTTTCTTCACACAGTGTTAATCTACCTTTAGAGTCATTTTGTAAGATGCAGTCCTTGTGGACGATTTGTTTCAGTCCCCACATCACCAATCTGTCACAGCATTATTTCCTGTGGCATATAGATAACACCTCAGAATTCTGTTTAACATGGAGGTAAAGGCATCCATTAGTAATTAATAAGATCAACCCACCGCTGCTATGGTCACTTGCATTTTAGGATGCCTCAAGAAGAGGTTTGCTATAAGGAGCATATAGTTGCATGGGGATGAGTTTAAGAAAAAGGAAAAGTGGAGATTAAAAAAATAACAGCTTATAACTTCATTGCTACTGTCCTGGCTTTAATAACCCTGAAGTCTTTGCACAGCTGTTATACTTTGACATGTGTAGAGATAAGCCAGCATGCAGATTGAATCACATTTTTGCAGTCACTGGTAGAGCTGGCCACTTACAGGGACTTTGCCTTGTTCCTTTACAAGTGAAATATTTCACTTACCCCCTGAAAAATTCTCTTTATAGTTTTCCATGTTTGCACACCTTAGTTTTTGTATTAGGATTTCTTTGTGTTTGCCACGCCTGTTGACCCAAAAGGGAACAAGAAAGAGAGCAAACATGAAGAATTGCTGTTTAGGGATGCAGTGGTATGGATGGAGTTGTAGAATATTCAGTATTTCGGGTATGGAGGAAGAGCATGACTATCCATTAAATTTAATTAGATTATAAGAACCCTATTGTTAAAGAAAAATACTATTTTCTTTATGGACCCTGCTCGGTGCCTATCTCCTAAAAGGACGGTTTTCCTGTACCTGTTAGCAAGTGACAGTTGAAGATTCAGTAGAAATAGAGTTTACAGACTTGATCCGGCCCACCTCGGTTCACCTTCTCAGCCATTCTGCAGTTACTCTTTTTCTTTTTTTCTTTTTTCTTTTGAAGATTTATTTTTATTGTTTTTGACAGAGAGATACAGTCAGAGACAGAGAGAATGGGGAGGGCCCAGAGCAGTCTCCATAGTTGCATGTAATTGGTTTTTCCACATAGTTTCATTCCACAGGTGGGCGGGGCTGCACAGGGCAGGAACTGGGCCGGGGTCTTGCCCCGGTGAGAACTGAACTGGTGGCACTCCCCAGTTCAGCATGTGGGTCCAAACAGGCCAGGGCCAGGATTCGATCCTCTGTCCCTGGGGCTGCAAAGTGAGCGCCTAAGTCACTGAGCCATCCCGGCTTCCCAGTTACTCTTTTTCATTGCTCTCAAATCCTCATGAAAATGTACAGGAAGGAGAATTGGTTCCTTTTAACATTCTTTTCTATTTTCTTTTGAACCCACTGTCTGCCTTTTTCCTCAACACTGTTGAATTCATCAATATCTTCAGTGTAGCTCATGTTTTTATTCTGAACTAAAAGGAATGAGAGGGCATGGTCCTGATTATCTACGCCAGATAGAAATAGCGTTAATTTGCAAATTCACAGATAGCTTATATAACATAAAATTCATCTTTCCGAGAAAGCATTGAGGATTGCAAAGACTGTTAGGCCTGACTGATTTCACTGCTGCTGAGTTGTGTAGCCCCAGGTAAGTTGCTGAACGTCTCAGGCTTTGAACTTCCCTTCAGGAAGGTAAAAGAGGTTGGGTCAGATGATGTTCAATGTCCCTTGCAGTTCCAGGTTCTGTGAGTTTGTTGCTGAAACAGGTGCACAAGTGTGAAAGAGGTTCCTATTTTGATTAAAGGTATTGCCGACAGGTGTGTGAGTCTGGGAATAAGTCACAGAAGAGGTATGGTTTTGACTAATGGAAGGGCTTAGTTTGGGAGGACAAAGCACTATTTTGGAATCTTGACCAAAAAGGATTGTTCATGAGTTAGAGTATAGCGAGGAGAATGGATTGTTTGGAATCTTTGTAGGAACTCCATGTTATATAGTGTGAGATGAGCTTAGGATTGATATAATCTCATCTATGACTTGCTATTAGAAAACTGGAAGATCTCCCTCTCATTAACAGGGACCCAGCAGAGTCAGTGCAGTATAGAGAAGAGATGAGCTCGTTTTGTTTGGGGAGTGTGTTAGGCTTAGTATGGGGTAGGGTAGTGGTTGCCAACACAGTATGAAGGGTTTTCTCTGTAAATGTGTCTTTTTAATTGATGCCTGAAAATCTACCTTTAATCTCTCTCTCGATTGATAAGTTCTTCTGGGAAGAATAGTATATTAAAGAGGGAAAAAGAGGCAGGGAGTGACAGCTGATTTGAGGCAATATCTTGAAGCCCATATTTGCAGATTCATAAACTCGTACCTGTAGCATTTAATAGCTGCTGAAGGGTACCCATCCCCAAATGTCTCCCTTAAGCGTATACCCATTTTACTTATGGTACCAATAGGAGTGCTACTTGTCATTGGGTGTTACTTAGCTGATACATGGATGGAGTATTTGGTAGTTTATGTGAAATGCAGATTAGGTAAAAATAAATTACTCTCAATGAGGTCAAGGAAGTAAAGGCTGTAAATAAAATATACATTCACACCAGACAAATGCTATTAGGAAACCAGCTCAGTTCATTTCAAGCTGTTACTGTCTAAATTGCGTTCTTTCTTCCTGGACTGCAGTTAATTTTTGTCTTGTGTGTGTGGAGATTGGGGGAAGGCTAACGGCCTTATGTGTAATAACTTTATTTTAGTATTTTGATTAAAGAGACTAAATAACTTGGACCCTGGATAACCATAAGGACTAAAGCCCTATCTATCAAGCTTAATTTCAAGACAGAAAGTTATGTTTATATTTTAGCATTGAGCCACATACAAAGTTATGAGATGGTTATGTGCTCAGTTATTTTCTACCTATTTCCCCCTGCACTTCACCGTCTTCCCTACCCACTTTCTTTTCTTTCTCTAGTGCTCTGGGTCACTGGCTTCCTTTTGCCTTGCCTGCACATCTTAAAGGCAAATACTTTATAACAATTTGCTCTTTGAAAAGTGGTGATAAGAGCAAGCACAGTTATTTGATCGCTGCTGGTTTTCTAGCCTTTGCCTAGCTGCCTCCCTTGTCCCCCCATCCCCCACCCCTATGCCATAGTTCTCTTCCTTTTTCCTGCCTCCATCCAATATCTGCCCTGTTACCTTAGCCTCTTCTATTTAGGAATCTTGGTCTTTGGGGAAAACTTGTTAGTGGTCCTATGCTAGTCTTACTTACCTTTATACGCACTTGGATAGTATGAAGTTAACTAAGTTAGAATATGGATGCTTTACTCAAGAGTTTATAAGCCCATTTTTCCGAGTTTGTAACAGGACCAGGAAAAAACAGTGATGTATCTGTGTGCTAATGTAATTGTCCATCAAAACATTTTAAGTTGTGCTCACCATCCAGAGTCAGTTCTCTTTTCTTCTCCATATATTTGGTTCTTCCTCACTACTCTCGCACCGCCTCCCCCCTTACCCCCAGGTAACCACTAAGCTGTTGACTGTATCCATGAGTTTTGTAACACATAGAAGATGTAATGTAGAATTGTAAACCTAGAACCTATGTAATTTTTACCAACCAATGTCACCCCCAAAATTTAACAATTAATAAAATAACATTTTAAATAATCTTCAAGTTGGATAACTATTGTTTTGTGAATGAAATCTCACCCAGGACTGAAATATATAAATTGGATAGAAATCTTTCCACATTTCAATTAACTTGAAGATTGGATGGTGGCAGGGACAGTTCATCAGCACCCCGTCCTACGCATATATAACTAGGGTTCTGCTGAAACACCCCTGATGGAAGCCTGGGGCTCCTTAGGACACAGTCTGGGGACAGCTATCCTAGTTATTAACTGTTTTCCTCCAACCCATCACTAAGAGGCATGGATGGTCCTTTAGTGGCAAAAAAAATACATGATAAGGAAATCTGTTTTGTGACTCTATAAATAAAAGTTTTCTAGTATACTAGGAGCTTATATAAGGTAGTTCTGGAAAAATGTTTGAAATACGTAAATATATACATTTATATATGCTATCCTGAAAGTATCCAGCCGTGTGATATGAAAAATAGAGGCATTTATGGCTGGATTTTTCCAGACAGCTCTCATATATGCACACTAGCATGTAGAATGACACCCTATTTCAGAGTTCTTAATCTGTGTTCCACCTTCCCCCAAGGGATCCATGAATTTGGATAGAAATTTTTTTTTCATTTGACATTTTATTCAGTTATCAATATAGACAACAAAACACAATCATGTTAGTAATACCTGTGAATTTATCACCAATAAAAATCACAAATATTTTCATATCACAATAAGTTAGTGCAGTATCAAAATATTATTTTGCTTATCACTATGAGTACAGTAGTTATTACATCTGTTACTAGATCTTACATATTACTATATCACAAATTTTTGATAATCGTATTTCATAACTGATTTTCTTCATAATATGTACATAAAAACATTATTCTGAATGAGTGTCATTCATGGACTTCACCAGGTTTTAGAGGGTCCTTGACACAAAAATGATGACATCAGTTATGAGATAAATTTTATATCGGAAAAAATTACATTTTTTAAACACATTAGCTGTGCAATTCTTGAATTTACCTGGGAAACATTTATTTGTTATTGATTACTTTTTTTAAAGGATTTATTTTGTTGTTGTTTCTTTTTTGTTATATTTAATGGGATGACGTTGGTTGGCAATATAGTTTCCAGGTGTACAACTCTACATTCCATAATTATGCATTGCATTATATGCTCACCACCCAGAATCAGCTCTCCTTCTATCACCACATACCTGGTGACTACTCCCAACTCTCCCCCCACCCACTCTCCCTCTCTCCTCCCCCCTCCCCCCTTACCCTTAGGTAACCACCAAACTATTGGGTGTGTCCATAAGTTTTTGTTTCTTTGTTACCGTACTTTCAGTTTTATTTTCCACCTGTGAGGTCATATGTTTCTTGATGTTTTCAATCTGACTTATTTCGCTTAATAAGATGGTTTCAAGGTCCATCCATGTTATCACAAATGGCTGTATTTTATCTTTTCTTATATAAAGAACTTGCACAACTCAGCAACAAAAGGAAAAGCAATCCAATTAAAAATGGGCAGAAGACCTAAACAGATACCTCTCTCATGAGGACATACAGATAGCCAACAGATATATGAAAAAATGCTCAACATTACTAGTAGTTAGGGAGATGCAAATAAAAACCACTATGAGATATCACCTCACACCTGTTAGAATGGCTATAATCAGCAAGACAAAGAACAACAAATGCTGGAGAGGCTGTGCTTACTTTTTAATACACTATTATTCAAATTCCTTTCACTACCAGAGCATGTAAGCAGGGGTGTGATCATTTCAACAACATTTAAAACAACAACCAAAATAAAAACCTTACAGGAAACCTTTTCTCCAACATCCTGATGCCACATACAGTGGAGGATTTTATGAGACTGTCTTTAACCTAGACATTTTTTGCCAATTGAACAACACCTTTTTTTTTTTTTTCTCTTTTTTAAAGATTTATTTTATTGTCTTGAAAGAAAGTGAGAGAGAGGAGGGGGAAGGCCCAGAGTTGTCTCCATAGCTGTACATCATCAGTTGTGACATGGTGAACAACACCTTTACTATCAACTTACACCTGAAGTTTAAGCAGTTCTTACCTTGCTGGACAGTAAGTGGGAGAAATGACTCCCCATTATATCTGTCCCCAAATCTCCTCATATCCTGCACAGTAGGTGGTGCATAGATGGCACTTGGTAATTGTTTGTAGAAGGATGGAATGATTCAGAAGCAGATTTAATCTGCTCACAATTTTGCTCCTATAAAAGCCAGCGCATTCCAAAGGGGGTGCAAGTGAAAGGAGTGGTGCGGGTCTGAGCCCAGAAAGGCAGAGTCAGGTCAGACTCCACTGCTGTCCTCCCGCCCGTCTCCACCTCGGCCCTCTTGGGCATGCTTTCCTCCGCAGTAAAGCAGGATCAGTGGTTGTGAGGAGTAACTGAGATGGCTGTGTAGAAAGCTCCTGCCTCCCTTGTCTCCTTTCATGGGTAAAATTAGAAACTGGCTGTTGTCACTGGGATCCACATGATATTTCCAGAAATATTTGTGCTCTTTTTTTTTAATGCCTACTTGTGAATTACAAGATTTGAGTCTCTCAGTTAAGCCAAACTCTGATTAGTAGCTTTGCATAATGAATAAAATGATGTGGTTTTTGGCCACAAAATAGGTGTTATTTTATCAGCAAAATCATAAGCACCTTAGGAATTCATAATGACCCTCCCTGATTGATTGTTCCTTTTACAACCCCAACTCACCTTTCCCTAGTTTAAAATGTTCTGTGTGTGTTTTCTCCTAGAATATCATAATAGGAAGATTATCATTTTAATTCCCAGACCCTAAATATGCAGGATGGGAAGTAATAACTCATTTTAGGAGCTATCTGCAGTGTTGAAAAGTTTTATATAAATCAGTTAAAATGCAATGACAGAAATATTTGTTTAAAATAACATGGTAGTAAATTATTTTTGCAAGCAAACAAACCACTGTATTAGATAAATCATCACCTAAAACTTGATCCATTTTGTAAGTCCCTATCTTTATAGTTTTTTGTTTTTTTTGCACATGGCATATATGGATATTCAGCAATATTTTTTCTTAGCTTCATAATTTTGAATAGAATAATATTGTAAACTTTTAATAGTGATTTTAGGATGCAGCAGGATAAGAAATTAACTTTGTAACATTACAATGTAGGAGCATTTGGAAAAAGAGAAGTTTTCCATTGAGCTGCTTTAAATAATCAAATGTATTTGCCTTTTATTGGCGCCTTTAATAGTGTTTCACTGCCTCCTTATATCTAGAAAGTTGAGCTCAATTTGAATTTTAGTGCTTGAAATGTGGTATCATTATGAATATAAGTCCTTGGACTTGGCTATCATACATGATGTCCTCAAGAATAACAGCTTCTTGCCACTAACTAAATGGCCCAGATTGTGCCATTTTTTATCTTTCTCTGTCCTCCCAACTCCCAGCGTATTGCCACTTCACTCTGTTAGAAGGAATCTTTTGCCACAATTTTATGCTCACTCATTGAAGTGTGAGCCTCAGGATGGTTCCAGGCTCCTTGTGTGAAGGAAAGTGGAGAATGTGCCATTCAAAAAACTATTTATGTTGACATTAGTGCATGATAAATATAATTCGGATATCACAGATGGGGATGGACTGGAATAATGAAACCATTAGCATTAGTTCATGGAAGAAATGCCGCGGTCCCGAACCAGAGTGGTGGTAGGAATGGAAAGGAAGAAAACAAAATCAAGAGACACTCTGAAGGAGTTGAAATGATAGGAATTCATGGTGTTTGCTTATGGAGGAAACAGACCCAAAAATCAGATTTTAAATTTATAAACTCTTTGCTATGTTATTTTTTTTTTTTAATGAAAAAACAATACATAGCCACTATAGGAAAAAAAAAATACAAGTATAAGGAAGAATATAAAAATACTCATAATCCAAGTTAACTAAAGATGGCTTGATTTATGTTTTTTATATAGTATATACCCACATATATGTATGTGTGTGTGTATAAATATATCTCAAAAATGGCTAAGGGGATTGAAGTAAGCTTAATTAAATCTATATATTTACCTATCTGGAAGTTCCATAGGCTAAATTAGACATGTATACATAGGTATATATGCATAAATGAGTGCTGTCCAGAAAGTATCTAGTCATCTAATATGAAAAACAGAGGCATTTGTGGCTGAATATTTTTCAGACAGTACCCATAAATGTTTCAGTATTTATATTTATTCATGTTATACCTACCTTTGAATTCCCTATTGAGGTATATTTAAACTGTAGTCAACTTTTTTTTTTTTCTTTCTTTTTGAACTGAACTAGAGGCCTCACCGCATTTGGGAAACACACCCCAGTTCAGCATATGGGTCCGCACAGGCTGGGGCCGGGATTCGATCCTCGGTCCCCAGGGCTTCAAAGCGAGCGCTTAACCCTCTGAGCCATCCCGGCTTCCCCCTGTAGTAACTTCTACTGTCATAAATAATGCTAATGGGAACATTATTATAATTAAATATTTATATACTTATTTATTGATTGTTTTCTGAGGATTAATTATCCGAAGTAGAATTATTGGATCAAAAAAGGCATTTGTGTTTTAAAGGTGATTGCTAGACATGTCTACATTCAACTTTTTCACATTGCCCTTTAGAAAGATTATACCAGTTTATATTTCAAATAATAGCCTTTCAGCACAGGTGACTGAGTGTGTGGTGATGCTATTAATTGAGTTAAACTACATAAGAGGAGAATCTAGTTTGAAGGAGGAAAATACTGGGTTCAGGTTGGAATGTAGTAACTGAATTATTTTCATAAACTCCATAGATACTCAAATTCCTTTGGATTATCTTTGTGATAATGATAAAAATAGTAAGACTAATAATATCTGATGTTCATCATACTGTTAGTGTATGCTAAGCCCTCTGCATGAATTATCTCACTCAATTCTCACAACCTTATGACTGGTGGTAGAATTACCCTCCCATTTTATAGAGGAGAAAATTGAACTAGAGAACTCAAGTAACTTGATCAAGGTTGTAGGACTAGTAGGTTGTACAACAAGAATTCAAATTTGTACCCAGGCTTTCTGAACAAATAGATCTTAGAAGGACAGTATATAGAAGGAATGAGGTCATAATAATTAAGTTGTATTCTGTTTTCTGTATTCTGTTTTTTTTTGTACCTGTGAGATTAATCCTATTGTTATCTGTACTTTGTAGAGGAGGACCTAAGGCACAGAAAGGTAATTTACTTAAGTTCATGTACATAAATGCCTATATAGGATAGAAACCTTTATTTGGTATATTCAGGTAACTGGGCATGACTTAGAGAGTTAGTAATTGGATGGGCAGAAAAAAGTATAAATGGCTCTCCTGTTAGAACAGAAGAGTGGAGAACAGAATGTGAAGGAGTGTAGCGTAACAGCTAACAAATAGTCCAGGGATTAGGACCAGAGTGTGACTTGGGAGGGACTTTCAGTGCAGGAGTAAGGAGTGGGAACTTTGTCTCTATTATGGGTAGCCTTTGAAGGTCCTTGTGAGCAGTAGGATAACTGGGCATTTGAAAAGCAGACCAGAGCAATGGGTTGCATTGTAGTATCCTTTTTCCAAGTGCATCTCAAAGATGGCTAAGGGGATTCAAGAAAGCTTAATTAAATGCGTACATTTACCTATCACAGAGTTCCATGGCTAAATTAGACACATTTATGTGCTATTTGTAGGAATCATAACTCCATATGACAGCACTTGTTCTCTCATCATTGGTGTACTTACGTTAAGAGACGAAAAGGAAAAGGAATGATTACTTAAAAGTTTTTCTCTTCAGAAATCAAAATAATTGTCCATGGGAATTAATTAAAAAGAATGTTTGGTGCCTAAGAACATAATTCAAGGTAAAGGTGCCCCAGCACTGACAAGTCAGTGGTGGGAAGAATGGAAAAAAGATGATTATGATAGAAGCAGAAGCTAAAATTGATTTAAAGTATTACAGCATGAACCTTGGGAGTATTGAGTTTTCTAATGACACTAGCTATGAACAATGAGAGAAAAGCTTAACTAGTTTTTTAAGGCAGAGTGTATAAATGTGTATAAATGTTAAACAGGAGCCAAATCGTATCACAGATTCCCCCCTTAGATTGACAGGGAAAAACATAAGCCATTCTTTTGCGTTCAATCCTGATTCAAATATTAGACTGATAAACAAGAATTTTATTAAGTTTGGTTAAGCTTTGAGGAAACCATCTTGAAAGCAGGCTTGAAGTGTATGAAAAAAATGAACTTAAATTATATATATGGAAAATTGAATGTTTTAAAAATAAAACTCAGGCTTTTTTGGAAGTTCTCCTTTTCAGTCAGATTAAGAGATAATATATTTTTGCTCACTAGTTAATATGTTATTTAGAATTTCATACTTTTATCTTCCTTTCTTCTTCATTCCCCTTCTCAGATTCTTCCTCCTGAAAATACTCTTTAAAATGTGAGATAACCTTGCCTGACAGCCTCTTTCAGTGAGAACCATTTTTATCTCTGGCCAGATTATCATCTGATAATCTTGTGATGGACCAAACAATCTATAACAAAAGAAAAAACAGTCTTTCTGTGTGCCCTAAAGTCAGTGGATATGGGAAGGTAGAAAAGAGATGAACATAAAAACCATAGAAAACAGTGATTTTTATTTTTTTGCTTGATTAATTTTTAAGCAGAATTGAAAAATAAATGATTTACTAATGGCTCTGAACATTTATTCTAAATTCACTAAATTTTAATGGGAACTTGTCCTGAGCTTGTATAAACATTTCATTTTTATAATAACAAACCTCCAGAAACTCTGCTAGATGTGTTTAACCTCTTAAAGATAAAAATGGCAAAAATTTACAAATGAGAAATTTATGGCTAGCCATTTTATGTCCTCTTAATACCACAATTTGGAAACCCACAGGTTTTTGGCTAAGATATTTAGTCACTTAAATAAACGGTAGAGTCTGGAGAGAGTTTAAAAGAGAAACAGTTTAGAAGTTTAAAAATTGTAATAATTTAAAAGGGTGTCTTGATTATTTTTTACTTTAGCATATACAGGCATCATAAGTACACCTTGAACATAAATATATTTGGAAATACATATATATATATTTCATTTCAGTATGTTTCTTTTTAAAACCCATTTTTGAGTAAAGATGTAATATGCTACTTTTAGAATGAAAAATTCATTAACTCTGTATTCCCTGTGTTTCTCTAATATGACCAGTGTTAACTTAGCAGGGAAAGTTACTTGCAGACCTGCTGAGATTCTTTTCACTGTACATAACTCAGATGTTATTAAACTGGGGAGAAAGATTAATGCATTTCCTACTAATTCCATAGAGGACAACATGTATCTTTATTAATGTTAATGGGGTGGCCTCTCATTATATTATAGGATAATCTGCTTTAGCAAAGGCTTTTCTTCTAAAGAACTTCATAACATTTAAAGGTTAATATGTTAGGTAAAGAACAATATCTTAAGATAAGCGTTTTTATTACAGGACATGATGGGATGGTTTTTATTAAATTACATGATGATTTGAATGGGGAAGAAGAAAAAGTGCATCGCTTCTTGCCCTCAACTTTAATGCCTTTAATCAAATAATGACCTTCTGGAAAATAGTTAATTTTAAGCATTTGGAAAGATCGATACCACTTTGCCACCAAAAAATGGCCTAGATGATGAAATTTGATGTATTTAAAGTATCATTTCACCCTTTTAACCTAGTAAATAATTTAAAGTGCTTTTAGTATTACTTTGCTATTGTTTTGTTTCTCACTGTTTAAAGTGTTGTGATTATTTAAAAAAAATAAAGGTTAGGAATTGGTGTGTGAAGCATCCTAATCCGTAGACCTAGAATGGGATTGTACCTCCATTAGGGCTTGTACATCTCTGTGTTAGAGCCCCAGAAGAAGTAACATATTTAAAATATACTGTATTTGAGGCAGAGTGTATAGAGAGCATAAAAAGTGTGAAAATGGAACCTTCCTGGGTTGTTAAAGGGGTTGTTCAAGACATTATGAGTCACTTTGTATCTTTTGTGATATCTCTAAACGTTTATGCTAAAGGTGAATCAGTAGCTCTGACAATTAGAACCCATTTCTTCCACCCCCAGCTTATAGAATATTGATATGAAATTACCCTTGAGTGCTGCCGACAGCTTTGTAAATAAAAAAAATAAAAAAAATTGCCCTCTATTAGTGTGTTTGTGGGCAGATTAAAAATTGTCTTCATTAGCATAAGTAACACTTACAGATTCTTTTAAAAGTAGAAAATTATTTGCTGAATGATAAATTGCTAGCTTTGTAGTTAGTTGTTCAGAATTTACTCATTCAAAATGCCTAGTGTAGCTTAGTCTACAATATTGATTTTTTTCTGTTAGAAGTACTATTTAATGGATTATGTACTTAATCCTTGTACCTACTACTTGCTAAAATGTAATTCATGCTTTCCACTAAAATGTTTGTATCCAAGTACCTCCCTATTTAGATTGATTTCTTTTAATATCATATATTACTGTGCTATGTGCCCCAGAGATTGGAACAAAATACTGCTGCAAATAACACATAAAATAGACTGTAAAATGTTTTGCTCTTTAGAATTTAAATTAGCATTCTGTTTTTTTAAATGTATTTTTCCTTCTTAGTTGCAGCAAGAATTACTTGTCATTTTCTTCCTCTTTTTATAGCTCTTGGGTTTAAAATGTATGTGTATATAATGGTAATATATACATATCTGTATATTGTATTAAATGACTTTTTTTTTTTCTCAGAGAATACTGATCTGTTTTCCCCTGGAAAACTTGTGTGACTACTCCCTGCTTTCTCACAGACCCGGCCTATAAGGGTTCTTTTTATGTGTATGTAGAGACCATATAGGTACAATAAATTCATTCATGAAATTAGGTTACTTTCCTGATTATTAAAATCATTGTGTTCCTCTTATCTGTTAAAATGTTAGAAGTGAATTGACTTGAATTAACTATAAAAAGAGTTGGAGTAGAAATCAGAGAATGAATTTGGTTGGAAATTAGCAGCTGAGAAATGAAGGTGCCAGGAATTTTATTTAAATGTGGTACAACAAGATTCTGTCAGTAAAGCACATCATTAGAATATTGAGTTTAGAACTGCTAATTTTTCCTTTAAAATGAGCACACAGTCATGTGTTCCATGGACCATAATAGATTGCCATTGTGTTGTCATTGAGTTTGTTTCGCTTTTTTTCAGTAGTGGTTTGGCAGTCATTCGGCATTTTCTTGTTTCCTTTTTTTCCTCCAGATCTTACATTCTTTAATAGATCCCTAACCAAAACCAGTCAAAGGAATGTTATTTATTTCATGCAGTCTTAGGTTTAGCATCTTTGCAAAATTTTTTGCTTACAGTGGCAAGACATTTGCAGATGGTTCTTGGTTACTCCAAAGTACATAACAGTATTTCCTTTGTGGCAGATGGATTTAAGACTTTTAGTTCTCAATAAATGTAGGTTTACAATACATAACTTTACAGGATTTGTGTTGTATATAACAGGTTTGAACATATTATCTCAGAATTCATCTGCATGGCATTTTCAGCTTATTCAGGGTCCATGCCAGTTTCTTTAAGTAATAGAGGGAGTGCTGTGATTGATAGCAACAGCTCAAGGCGTGATTTTGAATAGAAACAAAGGGTTTAGAACAGAAGGTGTCAAATTAAACTTTGTCAGTTTGAAAAGTAGTAACATCCTGAAAGTTTTACTAATTTATTTACATGTGGCCACTGTTTATATTTTGCCCTCTTTATATGCAGTGTAATGTTGCTTGGCAAATTTACTACATTTAAAGTTTAGTAGGTTGTTCCTTGTACCATTTTAGTTTTCTGAGAATGGATCCATCTCACTATTTTAAGGCTATTAGTCTCCTGTCTTCTCTGTTCAGAACTGTTGAGATTGATTTTAACTTTGAAAGTAGGTCCTTACTTCTGCCTATGATCTTACAATATTTCAAGTCCCGGAGACCTCTCTTAAAAATGTAATTATGTTCACATTTTGCAAGAAAGTGCTACATTTCTTTCTCCCTCTCTCCCCTACCAAGTAAATTTATCATTTAAAAAACCAATACAGTACTTAAGGGAGTCAATATTTTTTCTTTAACTTTTACAAATATTCTGACATGCTCATTGTTCTCCCAATTTACACACTCTAGCAGTATCACTTATGGAAAAGTGACCTAGAAAAAGGTATCGGGGAAGTAGAAAGCATTTGGCTTTTTTATTAATTTTCTGCAAAACATAGATCAGATTACTGCCATCATTAATAGAGTCTCAGTCCATAGAATGCGAGGTAGTCAGAATATTTTAAGACATTAAAGAGCATTAGAAAAAAATCCTGGTTTTGCCAGTGTAAATTGGGAATGAGCCAGTTTATTTCCCCGCTGACAGAATTAGCGTGTCAAAATATCTGTTTTCCATTATTTGTTAAGTGATACACACATGTCAAGTAAAGCACTCTCTCCTCGTTTTTTGTTTTGTTTTGTTTTGTTTTGTTTTGTTTTTGTCTTTTTGGGATACCCTTGTAGAACTAACAGTTCCCAGCTGCACCGCTAAATATTTTTCTAAGAAGCATCTGATTTCAGTCTCTCAAAATCATCGTGTCTCCAGAAAGGCTAGCAGAGACATGCTTCAAACTTGTAATTCATCAAATTATTTTTAGATAAGGAATTAGAAGTATTATTTAAGGGCAGAGGTTAATAGCAAACTACTGGAAATGTTATGTTAGTCATGGGCAATTAATAAAAATAAGGATCTGTCTCATAAGTATAGAGACACAGAAGTGACAACATGAACAAAATATTTGTTGAATGAGTCAAGGCTCTTTTCCTGAAATATTTGTTAAACCAGCATGAGTATGATTATTCAGGAATTAGCTATCATTATTAGCCATTTTCAAAGAACTAATGATTTTCTTTTCCAAAGAACATCTGTGATCCACATGGTTTTTTTACCCACATATATCCAAGTGCTAACTGATCCTCTGTGTTAAAAAGTTTCTAAAGGATTTGAAAATTATTGGAGTTTTCAGCTCTCTTCAAGAAGCTTTTCTTACATCATTTGTTCCTAATTTAACTTTTAGCAATTTTTAGTTACAAGCATTTATTTCTTAAAAAAAAAAGTTCTTAGATGTTCAATGTTTAGTACTTATTGCAATAGTATAAGACATGCTAAGTAAAAAGAGAAACTTTTCTGTTATTTATGAACCTTCTAACATCTCTTGAAAGGTAAATAAAATTGAAGTGTTTGCTGTATTTAAGCATGGGGGTTTGTCAATTGCCATTGCTACAGGATGGAGACAAAGGGGAAGAGGAAAGTAATCTCAACCATAGTGAATACTCATGCCTGTTGGAAGATATATATCTAAAATGTTCACAGCATCAAAACTGAGAATATGTAAAGAAATAGCTTAGGCATAGGAAAATATGAAATATTTTCATGCATTAATCTAAAAAGCAAGTATTTGCCGGTAAGAGCTAAATAACTATCTTCAGGACACTGTATGCAAGTGGGGCTCAAGCATTTCAAATACTCAAATACAATTTTGTGGTTAATATTGTACTCACCTAAATAGATCTGAAACATGACATATCGTATTCTGGAAATACATGTAGAATTGTCATGGTAAGCAAAAGAAGCATGTTTGATGACACTGTGATCACAGTTATATATATTTTTAATTTAGATTGTCAGCTATATTCTTTCAGGTAAACCTTCAGTTTACTGCCTACTCTTTTAGCCTTGAATAATGCATTCAATGGCCTTGAATAAGTTCACAATTGCATGACTGTCCCCATGTTTGTTTAAAAGACCTGTTGAGTAGAGAACCAAAGTTCTCCTAGGAAAAATGGTAGGTCTCCTGAGGTTTAGCAGCAGTCACCTGTGGCTAGTAAGTTGATGGGCCTTAGGAAGCTCATGTAACAGTTCTCCATCTTATCTTCTAAAATCTCTCACCAGGCCATATTGGGGAAAATGGGCCTTGCTACTTTTCACTGTTTATTGCGGTTGGAAGGAGAATTTTTTCTCCAGGGGTTCAGTTTGTGAAGAAAGGGAGAAAAATCATACCATTCTCACCCCAAAGGTAACATTAAAACCAGAAATAAAACCCTTTCCTTGGCTAGTTCTAAAAATCAGATAATAAAGAAACTACTCTTTCCATTGGCATCCAAATAATCTACTTAGAGTTTTCTAGAAGCCTCTTTGTCTTAGGTCAAGTTCTCTAAAGCAGCGCCTAAAATGAGGAATCAGGTGCTCATGATTTAGTGAGAGACCTGGAAGGACCTGAGAGGATAGGGAAGAAGGGGCCCAGTGAGAATGTTGTCTTGGGTCTCAGGAGTAGGAAGAATGTGAGGATCATCTCTGGTGAGTAGATTGAAGGGTCTAGTAACATTTGGGGACAAGATGGCAGAGACTTTATATCACTGGGTCAGCCAGTTACTGGCCATCCGGGTGAGGGGGTCACTGAGGAGGTAGAATAACTGTCCAGAGAAATGGTCCCAAGACATTTTTCCAGAGAAGAGTGTGGTTGCAAGCTGTTAGCACACAGCACAACAGCCAGAGTGGTAGCCTTAGCTGGTGAGGGTCTGTATGGGATACCCTTCCTTCCGGTCTATCTGTTACTTAGCAACCATCATGGCACCCAAGATGAAGAAGGTTTGAGGTGGTGATTAGAAAATGTTAGACAATGTACTGTGTTGAACCACTCAGTTCTTGGTAGACAATCTGAAGATTAAAAACTGGGCCTCAGAGAAGTGGAGATTTTGGCTTTCAGTCCACATCTTCTTCTCTCTTTGCTCCGGAAACCCATTAAAAGTATTGCCTGACAATCGTGTGTACACTGCATTGGGCAGAAAAGCAGAACTCCAAGGTGTCTTTTAGGAAAGTTCTTTCTTGTAGAATTTTTCTGATGCCCATTCTAATCATCATGCCATCCATACATTGGACAATGTTCTTGCTCACAGAACTACACATGTCCTTTCTTTCTCAGTGACATATACGAGGGCTATTTGGAAAAAAAACTAGCCATAAATGCCTCTATTTTTCATATTACATGGCTGGACACTTTCCAGACAGCCCTCATACATATATACAAATATTCACGCATAGTTTTCTTTCTAACACAAAAATTACAAACTTAGGGAATCCTTTGAGGGAAAAGGTTGTCTAAAAATTTGTTGTACTTCTTACTAAATGCTTTCAGGATTTCAGGTGGTCACTCATCAGGCAAGAAAGTTGGGCTGGACTCGGAAGCACACAACTTTGCTTTTTCTCCTATTTCACACATTGCAAAGTTTATGGTACCTGTGTCTTGCCTTGAAGTTTGACAAATATGACCCTTCTTTAAGATGCAAGTTTGAGTGTTCCTTAGAAACAGAGCCTGCCTCCTCGACAGCTACAGCTACTCTCTTGTTAACAAGTTTTGGGGTTTTTTTGTTTGTTTAATTTTTAAGCAAAGTGGAGTGTTTTGAGTTTATGAAAAAAGTGAACCAGGGTCTTTCCTTTTTAAGCTCCTAATGGAAGTTGTCTGTCTCCCCTTCTCCCCGCCACCCTCTCATAGACATGAGCTCACCTATTATTCCCTTGTCTCTAAGGGGTGGTTGTGTGAGCTGTTACGCTGGAAGGAAGATCCTTCTCCAGAGAACAGGACGCTGTGGGAGAACCTCTCCATGATCCGAAGGTTCCTCAGTCTTCCTCAGCCAGAACGTGATGCCATATATGAACAGGAGAGCAATGCAGTGCATCACCATGGCGACAGGCCAGCCCACATCATCCACGTTCCAGCAGAGCAGATTCAGGTTCGTTTACCTTGGCCCAGTCAGCATAGCACTAAGTAAACAGAGCTTTCAGCTTAGCAGGGAAATTAGGGTTTCTTCTTCCCAGCACTCTAAACACAGGCTTTTTAGCAAGAAACAGCAACACACTGCCATCTTGCTCCAGGGGATGAAAGGGAAATTAGCACACTTTTCCCAACATATGTTTTGTGCTCCTCTCCCCTCATCGCCCCATTCCCAAAGTGGCAGGAACCCCCTTTTCCACTTCTTGTTTGGCAAGTGTGTCTTTGTTAGAATTGGGTTGTTTGTGTGTGAGAGCTTAAATTTTTTTTTAAATCAGAATTTAAAACATACCACCTGTTTCTTTTTAAAAAAAACTAATATCAGCACTGCCTCCAAGGAAAGGAATTGTTGTCATTTCTATGGAGGAATTTTGTAGAATCACAATTTTGTACTTTGGATTCTGTCCAAACGGAGGAGGGGAGGGAAACCTGATTGGAATTGTTCTTCCGACTCCTTGGCCCTTCCTTCACCTTGTACCTGTCTCCTTATACCCTCACAGAACACAGGTGAGGGGTGAGTCATGTCTGTTTGTCTTTCCTTTAGAGCCCCTCTCCCACCACCTTTGGGAAAGGAGAGTCTAGAGGCGTTTTCTTACCAGACCTGCTGACCCCTGCACCGTGGCTCGGTGCTGCTCCTCAGGTGAGCGGGCACAAGTTACCTTTGGCAGCAAGAGAGGGAGACACAAAGGGGGTGGTGTAAAGACCTGTTCCCTTAGTCAGGATAATCACACTTTTAAAGGACATACTAACCATGGTGGTGGCCAAAGATCACTGTGCCAGCAGATTCAGCCTTGCTTGTCATGTCGTTGGACTTGTTTCCATTCATCCACTGGGGGCACTCCCCTATGAATTTAAATTGGAAAGCTCTGAGATCCTGTAGTTTGTTGGTGTTCTTAAGGTCTCCCTTGCTTAGGAAGAGTGTTGAAATTGAACTTGAGCCTTATAACTTACTTCAGTTAAATCTAAGGGGCTGTTTTTAGCTTTCCCCTTTAAGGGTAAATGCCATTGCCTTCCATCATCCTAAAATTCTACTGTCTTTTGTGAATCACCTGCATTATTTCTGGGTATTGCTCTGAGAAAAAAAAAAATATATATATATATATATATGTGTGTGTGTGTGTGTGTATATATATATACACACATACATACATACATACATATATATATACACACAGCTAAAAACAATAATAGGATTATTCATCCACTAGGAAAAAAAAATCCTTGAGTGTGTATTAAAGATAAACTAAAAAAGAGAATCCCTTAGGATATCAAGTACTAAAATAATCATGAAAGCCTGAGAAACTTACTGTTTAGCAAAAACAAAATAATCAAAAGATATACGTTAATAAAAATAGTACTTTTTGAAAATGTAAATCGTTTTTTATAAAACTGTTTCTTAGGGGAATAAAAGGAAATACTGAGGCGCAGTATAAATGTTCTGATATTTTGCTGCTTACTCAGGTTGATTTGCTTATACGAATTATGGATGTAGAGTACAGTATGTGCATGTGTCACATTTGTTATGTATCACTGTGTATGAAAATTATAACATATACACATACTAATTATGAAAAAGTATCTGTGTACACTAAATTTAAATCCTGATCGCATCTGAGTTTACTATTGACAGAACAGTTCACTAGCCATTGTCAGCAGATTGAATCTTTACATTTCAGTAAGAAATAAATTTTCAGTGGCTTAGTACAATTAAATAGGGTAAGAAATTGTGTGTGTGGATCGGAGCTGTCTGGTATGAAATTCGCAAATACGAGAATCTTGAAAGTCCTTTGGACTCATAAGAGGCAATACTGAAGAAGAGCAGAGGCCTGTCCAGTTTATTTGTAATTTAAATAAAACTTCCTATTCTTGCTTCATGTTTTAGCCATCTGATGACTTGGAGCATAATGCACATTTCTCTCCTGGCTCTTTAGCTCACCTTTCTAAAATGCCTTTGAAATCCTTCTCGATCTTCCTTTTAAATCTTTGTTAATTATTTACATCATAATTTGCTTTACTGTCTTCGCCTTTGATGCGTAGCCTTCTGTGAAGTTTACAGCTCACATTTTCAAAGTGCTGAGTTTTTAACTTGCACGAGCCAGACTGAAAATAAAGGGTAGAGAGGCCCTAACCCACCGCAAAATATTCGTTCCTCCCTTTTTAGTTCTGATCATCTTGATTTTGATTTTTTCCTAATGCTGTGGGCCATTTATTTCAGCTGGCCTGCCATTTGGGCCTGAGTCCTTGTCACCACCCAAAAAAGCTATCTGTGGGATTCTTAACCACGCGCCTGCTGATTCTAGCCAGCTTCATGCGCACCTGGAGAATGGGAGCTGATTGTCTGCTTGTTCCTTTCCAGCAGCAGCAGCAGCCGCCTCAGCAGCAGCAGCCGGCACCACCACCCCCACAGCCACAGGCTCAGCAGCCGGCCGGCCCCCGGCTCCCCCCACGTCAGCCCACTGTGGCCTCAGCTGCCGAGGCTGAGGATGACAACCGCCAGAAGACCCGGCCACGAACAAAGATTTCTGTGGAGGCCCTGGGAATCCTCCAGAGTTTCATCCAAGACGTAGGCTTGTACCCAGACGAAGAGGCCATCCAGACTCTGTCTGCCCAACTTGACCTTCCCAAGTACACCATCATCAAGTTCTTTCAGAACCAGCGGTATTATCTCAAGCACCATGGTAAACTGAAGGACAACTCCGGGTTGGAGGTGGATGTGGCTGAGTACAAAGAAGAGGAGTTGCTTAAGGATTTAGAAGAGAGTGCCCAGGATAAAAATGCCAACACCCTTTTCTCGGTGAAGCTAGAAGATGAGCTAGCAGTGGAAGGGAACACAGACATTAACTCTGACTTGAAAGACTGAGATAAAAGTATTATTTTCATTCAGCAGTGCCACTGGTATTTATGAACAAAATGAAAAGTTCACCTGTATTCGCTCAATGATTTGGCCAATGAATCTTCAGAAACTTGCACAAACAGGAAAGTTGAGAAAGGATAATACAGACTGCACTAAACGTTTTACTCTGTTTTACAAACTGCTTGGCAGCCCCCAAGTGAAGCATTGAGGATTGTTTGGTATTAAAAATTCAGATTTTTATTCATGGGATGCACCAAGGTGTGTACCCCATAAGCATGATACCAGTGATTTTTTTTAATTCTTATTATTCTAGAGCCTCAAACAAGCATTATAACATCTGTGATTATTTCCTTTCTTTAATTATTTCTGTAACACTTCACACTGATCTTTGGAAACTCGCCCCTTATTTTAAAAAAAAAAGAAAAGAGTTTGTTACTCTATTGTATGTTACAAAAGAACTATAGACTGTGGAATGCAGTTTAAAGATGACATATGCCAACAAATGCCTTGTATTATATGGCACTGCCGTAATTCAAATTTGTTTTTTATTTTGAAAATAAAGGTTCACTGTAATTTTTTTCATTCTCATTGTTACATGATTTTTTTAAAAATGAAAAAATGTGAAACACAATTTAGTCCTCATTATTTATTTGTAGATCCTGCAGCATCATGTTGTAATTAATTTTTTGGAAGTTTCCGTTAAATGTAATATTGCTTCTCTTGTTACCATACTGATTTTTTTCTATTTATAAATGTATTTTGATGGGCAGTAAAACAAAGTGTCTTAAAAGTTTTAAATAGAGAAAAAATGTGCTTTACACAGTTGCCTATAAAAAGTGCTCTATGTTATCCAAGCAATTCATACTATAAGCTTCACTCTTCTTGTTGTATGCAATTTTTACTATCATGCAAATAAGCTTAGGTAAATAAAACTAATAGATCACCTTAGAAAATTATGCAATTAATGTGAAAATAATTGATGTTTGCAACGTGTCTTCCTTTGGTTTACAATCAATTTTAAAGCTACATCTGTATAAAATTTCTGTATAAAGGTGTATTTCTTTTTTATGAGTTTATGGCTATGAAAACACCAGCTATTTTGTTACAGCTGGCTGTTTTTATAAGTGTATCACAGTTTTCTTTATGCAGACATGTTCTGACTAGGAGTGGTTATTGACTGTAACTACACAATTAAAATTGTTTGTATGGTATGACATGGTAGGGTTTGTCTGCTTATGTGAAGTAACTTTGAAGAGTCAAAGGTGGCCCTCAGTTAGGTGCATGTTAATTCTTGATATTTTACTGATTTGAAAAAGAACGATTGAAAAGTCACTTGAAACGTTGTAAATTTAACTCACAAACACATGCTTATTTTTAAAGTTTGACTATGAGGATGATAACCTGTTTTTGGTTAACATTTTGCTTTAATAAACATAGCAGGATGGTCTAAAGACTCTTAACAAAAATGTAGTTTCAGTCTCTAGCAGTTATGTTCTTAGAATGGCTTCATCTGCATTAATTTCACAATACTTTAATTATGGCAGCACTTTTTTAAAGCTGATGTATAAATGTTTTAAAGGCCATTAATAGTAACAAAATAAGTAGGGGAAATAGGCCTTCTGTATAAAAACATAAGCAATGTATTTTTTTAAAGTTATAAATGGAATATAAATTAACAGTTCATTTGGTTGTGTATGCTATAAGAACTATATTAAAAAAATAAGAATCACACACCTGGAATTTAAATACAATCTTCAAAATTTTTGTAACATAACAGTAAACGCCAAGATTCAAAACAAGGTGTACTAATAATGGTCATAAAAAGGATTGAGGCCAGTATTACAGTTTTTTATTATTTCCTTTGTATTCACTATATCTTTTGCTTCCTCTTTTTAAGTTTTCCTAGACTTTAGTAGCGATATCTTGTTCCTTCAACTTGGTTCAGAAATTGCCCATTCTCTTCCTGCCATTACCCCAGGCTCTGATAAGCTCATTGGTAGGCAATGGAGCCACTATAGTGTTGAACTTGTACTTAGGGAACTGAAACGGGATGGGTCATTGACAACTCCCAACTCAGCTTTAAAGATAAAGGGTGTCCCAAAATTCACAGAAGAAGTAATTTTGATAGAAAACACAAGTTTATAATTAAAAATTGTAAATTTTCATTGTCAATGAAAATGCATTGTTCTTGCGTGTAGCGCTCCAGTTTTAATAACACTGAATGGTCAGCCATCACGCTGTCTTTTTTTTCGTTGGCAACATTTTACCGCACAAATGACGCAGAATTCAAATCATGCGTGAATTTTGGAACACCCTTTAGTATGTACTCTTGAAGCACAGCTGATTTACCCTGAGGGCAGCTGGTTTGCCGCAAACTTAAAATTGACTGAAAATATTTTAAATTCGTTTAAGAGAGAAAACAACTTTTAAACATTCTTGCTCACTAAATATCATTGAGCAAAAGGAACTTGAATTAATAAAATAAAAATGACATTTCATGTATTTAAAAAATAGGAACTAGTATGCCATGAAGTTTTTAAGAAAAACCCTATCTTCCTCTTTATTCTGAATTGGAGGGAAAAAAAGCAGGCTTTCTTTTTTTTAACTAGCCCAACACTTAACATGAGGTGTGAGGAATGAAGTTTAATGTTTTTTGGTAAGGAGAAATTGGTTTGCAAATAAGATTTTCCCATTCAAATAACATTCTCAACGAATTGATGAGTGTCTGTTAGAAATCAACAATACCGACAAAATTCTTATACCCTTTAACTTATGCAGCATAATTCTGCTAATAGAATATTTTAAACAAAACAGAAAACACCATGTCAGTAAACAGTCATGGTCATGATGGAGTGAGCAAAATTGTTTTCAGGAAAGGAGGCACATTTTGGAAAAGGATTCAGGTGATTTTCCACCTGCTCCCTCAATGTCATGGGTTATTCCCACCAGTCCTCTTATATCCAGTGGCTAGGTTAAAATTCCTTGAACAAGCTTCATGTGTCCAAGTATTTCAGAGACTTTTAAAAGCTGGTCATGACATAGCGCTTGGTGCTGTTAAGACCTTAGCAGAGTCAGGTAGTTTACGGGTAATAGTCAACCTTGTACATCTGAATCTGTCGTGGATTCCTTCCCTCAGCACTTTGCCACTAATTTGTATTATACTCTGTGGCCATATAATACTTGCACATTATGCAAAAAATAATGTTGATAATATTTTCTTGGCACAAAATATGCAGAGTTGACACACAACCTTTGGGAACCAAGGTAACTAATATGTGTATGTGTGCCCTAGTTGTGTGGCACTTGGTTACAAAATCTGTACATATGTATAAAATGTGTATAGATTAACATTTAGTCCTAATGAATTTTGAGCTTAAAAGGAGTGTTTTATTCCCCAAGTAGTGATATCTCTATCTGTGCGTATCTAAAATATATAGCTTGACTAGAGAGCATTTTCAGATGGTTCAAGACTGAGTAAAAATGACAATCCCATACATTCCATTATTCTGCCCTATTCCCTATTGTTATCAGTTGATATTAAGGTCCTTGATTGTCAAAATATTATCAATAAATGAGGTATTCTAAACTGCCTGGTGATATTTTCAAAAAGCAATCAAATGTAAATAACCCAATTAAATAGCCTATAAAAATAGGACTGTTGTGTTAAAACAAGCCAGAAATTTGCATGATAGTGTGGACACCAATGGAGGTCCAAAAATAATCATGTCTAGAATATTAGAAGATGCTGATGCTATAGTCTACCTGACAAATATTTTTAACTTTTTAAGGAAGTGTATTATGGATTCAGTGTTTCTTCTGAGGTAATCCTTTTAATGTAAATGCTAACTACTTGCATGTCTTTTTGACAAATGCTAAGCTGTTATACAATCTTAGCATACACATTTTTAATAAAATACATAAGTACCTTTATTAAAGAAATGTGGAAGGCATGATGTCCAGAATACTATACCTGTTTACAGTATCAAATGTCAAATAAAAATAGTTTGGAATTCATGTTGACAATGAGCAACATTTTTAAGCCTTTCTTACATTGCCCTACTATATGGGTCATGTATTTCCAAATTTAATTTTATCAATAACAGTTCTACCACACTTCCATTATGGCTTCTTGCCTTATACTAAGGTTGTATGTTGTCACTTTCTTCTATCAACTATTCTCAGCTGCTAATATTCCGACAGTGATTAGAAAAGCACATGACTTGAGCCCTGTTCTCCAAAATGAAGTGATTGATGAGGGAATGCATTAGAACCATAGGTTATATTTGTTGCCTTGCCAAAATAAATAACAAAGAAACTGAAATAACATATTTTGTACTAACTTAAATATTGAAAATTATTTCTTTACTGCTCATTGGTATTTTTGACTTATTGAATGTTTGCTTTTTATAGTATTCAAATAAGTCTTCATTCCTGTGACAGTCTATAATTCATATCTTTATGCCCCGCCCCCCAAAGAAATGACCCATGTACTGCTCTGATTTGCCACTCACATAAGAACCAGTAGTACCTGTTAGATGGCAATGTTGACAACGTTAAAATATTTGGGTGCATTAATGTCTTCAGTCTGTGGCAATGTGCAAAACGAGCATTTGTCCAAAACACAACCCGTCCAACAGCATCGTAATGTGGGGACAGGTTTCATGTACTCTTAAAATTTGTTTCCAATTTTAATTTCCAAATATTTGTGTTACCAGATCTCATAAAAAGCCTTCCTACCTTCTGAGGCTCCCTGCCTAGCATCACCCTCAAATATGCTTAAAATAATAGCAACAACATTTGTTGAATGCTTCATTTAAAAAGGCAGTGCCCCAAACATACCTCTGTTCAGCTACAAGGCATGTAAGGCAGGCACCAGAATTCCCACTTTAAAGATAAGGGAGGGGAAACTCAGAGTAACTAACATGTTCAGTAAGTGGTTACATTGGTTTCAAACCCAAGTCTATCAAAAATTTCTCTCTACTTTCTCCTTAATAAAAACGTTTTCAAATGCAGACAAATATAGAAGAAATGAATCACAATTCACAATTTTCAAAAATAAATCATAACCTGCATTTTGCTAATATAAAAAAGTTCATCACTAAAGTAATGGAAATCAGAGTATATGAAATGTTCCATCATGAAATCATTACCTCTGAACTCTGTTGTCCCAGTGTAAGCTCCCTATACATCAAATTAACAAACAAACAAACATTTATTATAGGAATTTTCAAATGCATATGAAAAAGTAGAGAGAATAGAATCATGACCCCTCAAGGTTTCATCACCTAGTTTAAGAATATAATATTTTTCCATTAATAAATTGTAAAACTTGTTAAAGTTAAGACGAAACTTTTATGAAAATATCCAAACGGTTCAATGGCTTTTGCCCATAGTGATGTTATCTTACTTTTTGAAAAGTAATAAATTTTCTGATTTCTGGAAAAAATATTAAAACTTGAAGTTTTTCTCAGAGCCTTCTGAGAATTTTCAAAAAGCCAATTTTAGAAGAGCCTGTGAGAATTCCACAAATGTTTGTAACATAAAAAATAAAGACAAACCAGCCTCTATTTATAAACAATACGTGCTTTCATATCATTGTTGAAACGAAAGTACATAATTTTCAGTTATGCATAATAAAATATGTAATTAAGCAACATTCCATGGTGGATTAAAGAATTAAAAGCTTCAGGTGCAGAAAAGAATTTGTTGGCATTTTCTCTTTCAAGGTGGTATTTTGAGGTGTTACTTTTCATTTTCCTTTGACATCTTATACACAAATAAATAGACAGAAACAGGTGAGAAGCAGAGAAATGAAGAATTGGCTCAGCTACAATAGACCTGAAAAACAGCAAGGTAGAATATCTGCAATATGCCCAAGAAGGCTAAATGAAAAAGGACAAATATTTTTAGCCTGGGGAGAAAAAAATATCTCTAAACAAGGGAGTGCGCTGCAAGAAATAGAAATAACATAATAAAAAAGTTCATTGCATTTGGTAATGCTTATATTTTAAACTACAATAAATTCACACTCCAACTGGTACAGTTCAGTAAACTTACTTTTCAAATGAAGACCTAAATTTATAATTATGTACTATGAACCCAGAAGTTCATAGAGGTGTTTGGCCTTTATCCTATTTTTTTAAAAGGGTAATACCTCAAATAAAACCAAACCACTCAAATGTCAGAATGTGTGAGGGTAATTCTGAAAATAAATCGTTCCACTGAATATCTAAGAAAAAAAGAATGTTCTAGAAATGAAACTCTGAATCTAATGAGTATAACTTTCATCTACAGTTTTTCACGTAATGCTTAAACTACAGTTATAATCACCATGTAAGATCAAGTATGTATTTTTATCCAAATTTTGCCACACAAATATATATTTGGTGAAGAACGAACGAATAAATGAGATCAGACAATTCAGAAGAAATGTTTGGTCTATATAGTATGGACTCATATCCCACGGACAGTCCTCTTGGTTTAAATTGATGTATGTAAATAGGCTTTTGTTAGCCTTTAATATCTCATGGCCCTACTGAAATATGACACTCTTGTATTTGTGTATGTTTTTATACCCCATCTTACTATACAAGAATTTTCTAAGATTTTCATATAATATAGGATTAAAAAAAAATTATGTAAAATTTAATTAGAAAAAAATGAAACATTTGACAAACAAATGCATATCATGAGATTGTATACATTTTATTAGAGTAGGCTACAGAAATTTTTCACAGCTTTATTGAGGTATAATCGGCATACAATAAATGGTACCTATTTAAAGTACAGAATTATATAACTTTGACACATGCTAAATACAAATATCACATACAGACACACAACTGGAAACATGATGAACATATCCAGCATTCCAGTAGTTTCTTTGTGCTTCTTGTAATATTTCCACCCTCCTACGCTCCCTATCCTCATCTATGATCATCCCCATGAAACCACTGATACACTTTCTGTCACTATAGATCAGGGGTGTCAAACTCAATTAAAACACGGGCCATGTGGTGCAACAGGCAAGATTCACGCAGGCCACATCACATTTACAAATGTCGCCGGAACTGAGCGCATTTATACACGCCCACAGGCCCCCAGGAAAGGCACTGGGCCACGTGTACACTCGTCTTCAGTAGTTAAAGGGTAACGAGGGAATTGTGTGTACGGTATTGCCTCGATCTCCCCTAAGCGCTATATTCTTCATAACAATTTTATCTATTTTCATTTTATTTCAGAGCATCGTGGGCCACAAAAAATTACCTCACAGGCCGCCAGTTTGACACCCTGTTCTATAGATTATAGTAGGGGAAGCCGGGATGGCTCATCTGGTTGAGTGCTTGCTTCACAGCCCTGAGGTCCGAAGATTGAATCCCACACCAGCCTGTGCAGACCCATATGCTGAACTGGGGTGTGCCTCCAGTTCAGTCCTTGCCGGGGCCCATGAGGGAGGCTTTCGACCCTGTGTATGGCTCCTGCCCTTTGCAGCCCCATACCCACCTGTGGAGTGAAACTATATCGAAAACTAATGCTATACAACTGGAGACTGCTTTGGGCCCTCCACCTTCTGTCTGTCTGTCTCTCTGTCAAAAAGAAGCAGCATTAAAAATAAAAAAATTAAAAAAAAAGATTATAGTAGTTTGCGTATTCTAGAATTTTATATAAATAGAGTAATTCAGAATATATTTACTTTTGTTTGGCTTCTTTCACTAAGTGTAATTATCTTAAGATCATCTATATTCATTTCATTTGCTATTGATAAATAAAACCTTTTGTGGAGATAGCGCAATTTGTTTATCAAGTGATTTATGGATATTTATTTGAGTTGTTTCCAGTTTGGGGCTATACAAATAAACATGCTATGAACATCTATATGCATTTCTCTGTATGGGAGTATTTTATTCCTCTTGGGTAAATTCCTAGGAATAAAATAACTTCTCATATCATAGGTATTAGTTGAACTTTTAAGAAGATGGCCAACTGATTTCCAAAGTGCTTGTATTAAGTTCCTTTTGCTTCATGCCCTTGCCAACACTGCTTACGGTCAGTCTTAATTTTGAACTTTCTAATAGGTATGTGGTAGTGTGTCATCGTGAGTTTAATTGGCATTTCTGTAGTGAATTGCATTTTCCTAATTGAATATCTTTTCCTATGATTTGCTATCCATATATCTTCTCTTATAAAGCATGTGTTCTTTAGTCTGTTTTTATTGGGTTGTTTTCTTATTGAGTTTTGAGAGTCCTTCATATATTATGGTTACAAGTCCTTTGTCAGATATGTGATTTGCAAGTATTTCCTGTCAATGTATGTCTTAGTATTTTCATTCTCTTAACAATGTCCTTTAAAGAACAGAAAGGAGTTAACTGATTTTGGTGAAGTCTAATTTAATTTTTTTTCTTTTAAAGGTTGTGCTTTCAGTGTTGTATATAAGTAGTATTTGCCCAATTCATTCATTCTACCAATTACTTCATTGGCCTACGCAGGAGCATAAGGCCAGAGATCCTACACCCTGTTGCTTATCAGTAACTATTCTATAAATTTAGAAAATTATTGACAAGAAACTTTACTCCTTCTTGATACACTCAAGAAGTGTTAATATTCTTGGCAAAATTGTTTTTGCTCTAATTGCTGTATCCATCTGCTCTGTGAGATTGATTAGACAGAGAGAGCATTTGTTCACTCTTGCAATCAGTGCTTCCTGGCCCAGCAGAAGCTAGATCTCATTTTCATCCTGAGAGGACATGCCACTGACAACCGTAGGCTTTTTCTTTGAGGATCTGAGATAAATTGGCACTTGGCTTGATGGCCCTTCAGGAAATGATTCTGTCTAGAGGGAGTTCTGTTGAAGTCAACTAAGACCACAAGGATTGAAATGATTCCCTATTACATAGAGAACCTTCACTATTTCAGAAAAGCCATTTCTGTAGACACGGATGCTGGAGAAATCTTCTACTGACCCACTGGAGAACCCAGGAGGGGAAAGAGCCCTGCCCTCATCTCTCTTACCTCTCGGGCTCTTGAAACCTGTGAGGCTAAGTGATGCTGTCAATGTGGCTAGGTGGAAACAGATGCAGAGTCTAATTCCGTCTGGATTGGCCCCAATATTTTATTCATTCACTCATTCATTCATGTCTTTATTTCATGCAAAACATACACCTATCACAACAGTGTCTGAGTAAAAAAAAAAAAAAGAGGAAAACATAAGAAAGAAAAACTTATCAAAACATTTATCCCCAAATAACAGCAAACTTCTGCTATTATAGTCCTCGTGGACTGTATTGCAACACCATATTGGACAATCGTCCCAGAACCTGGGTATCTGTAATACAGTGTCCTACATGAAACAAGCAACTGGATTTTACAGAGCAAATGTGAAGAGAGACCTTTCTCTGCAAACCCACGAAACAGAACTGGAGAGAATTTTACTTAACAAAATGTTATGCTCTCCTTATTATGGGCCCGGTCTTGTGAGTGTAAAGCCAGCCCTGCCAAAGAGATGAATAAAAGCTGGAGATCCCCGTGCTGTGTCTCCATAAGTACGTAAGGCTGAGTTCCCAGCGGATTAGCAGGAATTGAGAAAAATAAAAAAAACAATGAAGGTCATGTTTTTTTACGATGCTGTATTTGTACATTTTTGAGGACTGCAACTTCTGAGACTTTTGTTTTCTTATTTTGGGGAGGTAAAACATCTCTTTTTGTGAAAAGATGGTTACAATGTATCAGAGGATCATTTGTTTTTATTTCTTCATGTGGTGTAATAAATAGAAAACAACCTTGAGACCACCTTCAAGAATGTTTTATTTTATTT
Source organism: Craseonycteris thonglongyai (assembly GCA_004027555.1). Lineage (NCBI taxonomy): Eukaryota > Metazoa > Chordata > Mammalia > Chiroptera > Craseonycteridae > Craseonycteris > Craseonycteris thonglongyai. Next base: position 39,920 of record PVKE010008036.1, read on the forward strand.
TGTTTTACATACCCATGAAATCCAAATGTAAGAACCTTCAAATTTAATCAGTGGTTCCCAAATCTTTTGTCTCAGTACTTTTTTATGCTTGTAAACATTTCCGAGACTTTTCCTTCTAGGAAAATGGAGCAGTCATACTTTTCCTTAGACCTCCTGCTAAGTACAACTAAAAACCCTGGATGTTATGTGTAAAACAAACACTAAAAGACCCTGAAAGGTGGCAAGAGGAAGGCAGACCAGCTGAGGACCTCAGGACGGAAGGGACAACATAGTGGTACGTTCCCTTTTTGCCTCATATATCCCCAAACTTGGAGCTGCAGATGCAGCGATCCAGACATGTCAATGGGAACAAAGGAAAAAATCCCCAAAAAGATCATTCTTGCTAGATAGACAAAGGCAAAGAAAAGGGACAGCCTAGTAAGGCAGAAAACTTTTACATAATAACTGTCCTCTCCAGCCATATACCCATAGGGGAAAAAACTGTGCTTTCCCCATACCCAGGGCAGTAACATTGAGTGGAGAGCTTGGATTTCTCCTCTCAAGAGGCAATAACAAGATACCCCAGCTTCTCCAATGGGGTGGTATCAGGGGATGTCTGCAGACAGTTAAGTCTTTCATCACTACCCTGTGGTGACAAAGCCATAACCAAACCCCCAAAATAGTGTCAGTGGAGGCCACGTGAGGAGCAGTAACAAGGTATTCCCACTTCTCCTAGACAGAGAGATATAGCTGGAGTCCTAACGGGGAGCTGGAACTCCCCTTCTACACCCAACCACAATAAGGAGAACTCTCCAGATGTCAGTGAAAGCCAAGCGGGGAAGCTGGACTTCTACCCTCTCCTGGCAGTAATAAGGAGTTATGCCCACTTCGCTTGCCAAAACAGTGTCAAGTCAGTTAAAAAAGAGGATTTAAATAAGATCCAGCGTCTCATAATTCAATACTTCAAATATCCAGACTTCAGTTACACACACACATGCGTGCACACAAACTGGCAAACCAACAACAAAAAAAATGGCAAAATCCTCTGTGTGATATTGTGCTTTAGTTTTCAAGATGTTATCACAGGGAAAAAAGTATGTAAAGGGTACATATATCTCTCTGCATTCTTTCTTTAAACTTCTTATGAGGCATGCCAGGGTAGCTGAACAGGTTGAGTGTTTGCCTGGCAACTGCGAGGCCTGGGGATCGAATCCTGGCCCCAACCCATGCAAACTCATATGCTGAATTGCCCCCCCCCGCCCCCAGTGAAGTCCCCACTCTGTGCAGCCCCACACCCACCTGTGTGGAATGAAACTATGTCACACCTAATGATGTACCACAACTGTGGAGTCTGCTCTGGACCCTCTCCTTTCTCTCTCTCTTTGTCTCTCACCTTCTCTCAAATAATAAAATAAATCTTTTTTTGAAACTGCCTATGCATCTCAAAATAAAAAGCTTAGGTAAAATAAATTATTGAATTAAAAATAAAACTACCATATGATCTAGCAATAACACTTCTGGGTACAAATCCAAAAAAATGGAAAGCAAGGTCTTAAAGAGATGTTCATAGTAGCACTATGACAAGAGGTTGAAGCAACCCAAATGTCCATCGATGAATGAATGGATAAACAAAATGTGGTATCCATACACAATGAAATATTATTTAGACTTAAAAAGGAAGAAAATTTTGTCATATACTGCAACATTGATGAAACAAGAGGACATCATGCTAAGTGAAATAAGCCAGTCACAAAAAAGACAAGTATTGTATGATTCCACTCATAGGAGGGAATCTGAAGTAGTCAAATTCATAGAAACAGAAAGTAGAATGGTAGTTACCAGGGGTTGAGAGGAGGGGAAAATATGAGAGTAGTTGTCTAATGGATACAGAGCTTCAGATTTTCAAGATGAAAAGAATTCTGGAGGGGAAGCCAGGAAGGCTCAGTGGGTTAAGCGCTCACTTTGAGGCCCCGGGGACCGAGGATCGAATCCCGCCCCGGCCTGTGTGGACCCATATGCTGAATTGGGGAGTGCCCCCAGTTTGGTTCTCACCGGGGTGAAACCTGGCCCAGTTCCTGCCCTGTGCAGCCCTGTGCCCACCTGTGGAATGAAACTATGTGGCAAAACCAATGATGTGCAACTGTGGAGACTATTCGAGGCCCTCCCCCTTCTCTCTGTCTCTGTTTCTCTCTCTCTCTCTCTCTCTCTCTCTCTCTCTCTCTCTCCCTCTGTTTGTCAAAAACAATAAAAATCAATCTTTACCAAAAAAAAAAAAAAAAGAATTAAAAAAACAAAAAAATAATCTGGAGATCTATTTAATAACAACGTAAATATACTTAACCCTACTAGACTATACACTTAAAAATGTTTAAGACAGTAAAGTTTGTGTTGTCTTACCACAATAAAAATAAAAAAATAATAAAATTATTGAAGACCTCAAAGAGCTTAGGTTTATATAGATTTTATTTAATTTATTTTAAATTTATTTTATTTTGAAATAGTTATAAAGTCATTACTCAGTAAGATAAATGGCATAGTTTTATAAAAATCACCATCTATTTAAAAATAGTGATAACAGTAACATTGTTTACTAATAAATAAATTTGTCAAAACATTAAAATTGTTCCACTTTAATGGGTGCATTTTAATTTATATAGATTACATCTCATTACTATTGATTAAAAAGAAAAAGACATTTTTCTACATTCCACCAACCATGTGGCTTTCTCTCTCTCCTTCCTTCCTTCTTTCCTTTCTTCCTTCCTTCCTTCTTCTCTTACTCTCTTCCTCCCTCCCTCCTTCCCTTCTTCCCTCCTTCTCTTCCCCTTCTCTTTCTTCTTTCCCTGTCTCCTCCTTTGCCTCCTTCTGTTGTTGTTGTTCTCCTTCTCCGTCTCCTGCTCCTCCTTTTTCTTCTTCTTCCTCTCTCTCTCTTACCCACCCTGCACCTTACATGTCCCTCAAGCCGTGTGTGTTTCCACTAATCTTGAAAAAATAAGAAATTCTATATCTTCCAGTTAATAGGCTGAAAAATGGAAAATGGTAAACAGCATGCTTGAATTATTTGGAGTTAGGTGTGATGAAAATGTATGCAGTCAATTGGTTGAAGGCATAAATCAGATCTGTACATGTATTTCTGAAACAGGCTCAAATTTAATATTAAAAAAAATGGTGAACAGACTCCTTGAAGTGGCACTGTTGGCAGAAGACAAGGCTCTATCTTGATGTCCAAAAACTGAAGGGGAAGAGAAATGTTTTGGAGGCAGAGGTATTTACTATCAACAATGACTGTGCTATTTGAACCATCGGAAAGGGAAAGACAAAAGGAAGACAGCGTTTCCTCTTAATTTCAGTTTTGGGCTCACCACCAAGAAGAAAGGAAATGACAGGAGGAAGGAGTTTTTCTTCTGGGACACTGTAGCCAAAAGTATGAGTTTCAGCTCCTGCTTTATATGGTTCTAATATTTGGCATCTCGTTTCTATCTTAACATAAATTTTATTTGGATCAAAGAAGAACTATTTCTTCAGAGAGAAAAAACATCTGCTTGTTTTGTTGGGGCAATAGTCTTCCTTTATTTATCTACCTATAGAAATCAGGGTTCTTCCAAAGGACAGTCCATTGGACAGCTAAAATTTCAATCAAAACAATTTCTTGATGTCATTAAAAATGTAAATTAAACTCATATAAACATTTTTATTTTTAAATATATATATTTTTTATTTATTTATTTATTTATTTATTTTGACAGAGGGGAGAGAGAGAGAGAGAGAGAGAGAGAGAGAGAGAGAGAGAGAGAGAGAGAGAGAGAGAGAGATACAGAGACAGAGAGAGAACTGAACTGGGGGAGCTCCCAGCTCAGCACATGGGTCCGCACGGGCCGGGGCCGGGACTCGATCCTCGGTCCCCGGCGCTGCAAAGTGAGCGCCTAACCCACTGAGCCATCCCGGCTTCCCCTTTTTATTTTTAACAGATTATATTTGAAGGCACAATCTAAAACTCATCTTTCTGGCACTGCATAGGGAATATAGTCAGTACTATGTATGGTGCCAGGTGGGTACTAGACTTATCGGGTGGGATCACTTCATAAATTATATAAATGTCTAACCACTATGCTGTACACCTGGAACTAATAAAATAACATTGAATGTTAACTGGAATTGACAAATAAAAAATAAAATTTATATTTCTGTCTGAAGTTCACTAAGCACAGAGGAACCAATAAGGTGGTATCAGCACATCCAAGTGGGCACACAAATCAATTTAGCCTTAGCAGACTGGACAGATTATAAATGTTGGGCATGACAACAATAAGATCAGTAGTGCATTTTTTCAATTTGAAGGATGAGTCCACATAGTGGTGGAATGGTCTGGCTAAACCCCCCAAGGAAGTTGGTACAAGTGCAAGAGATATACACAAGTTTGTGTGTATGTAATAGTACGTTTCCTGCCCCCACAGGCAAATGGCTATATCTTGAAGCAATAGTCACTGAAAGTTTGTAATGTCTGTTTTCTTATGTGAGCTGCACCCTGCCAAAGAATAGCCAAAAGTTTAATAGTCAAAGAATGGCCTAAATATGAGCAGAATGACATTATTTGCTAGAAGGACATCATTGGGTAGACACAGACAGAAAACTTATTTCTGTGAAAAAATTATTTTTTAATTTGTACAAACAATATAGTGATGAAAATTAACTTAAAAAATAAAAGCCTAATTTTAACATCCTAAAAAGACTGTTTTCATTTTGTGCATTCACTGCTGGTCCATAAAAATAAATATGTATTTACTTTATTGAAGTCTTAGTTTACTTATAATTTTGTTTTATGATTTTGTCATTTATCAGTAATTTTCATAAAACCTAAAATATTAATTTTAAAGAGTTTTCTTAGCTGAAAATGGGCACATCGATCATTTAATCCAGCTTTTCTTAAAAGTGTTTTATCTCGATTTTAATAGGTATTAACCTGATAGAAGAATTTCATGATTAAATAAGTCAGTTGATTTGTGATCAAGGTCACATAGACTTGAAGAGTGGGGATTGATAAGACATATTTTTCCAGCCTGTTTGATTGTAGGCCCCTTTTGAAAAAGGAGCATCTCCTAGGATTTGTGTTTTATATAATTTGTTCTTTATAAGACAATATTTAGATCGGTTTCCCTATCAGAAAACTGAAGCCCAGAGACATTAATTAACACTCACCTTTACACAGTTAATTATAAATTCCATAACTATATTCTATAACTTACTATCTTTCCATTGAGCAGATAGTACAAATGGAAGCCCTTCTTTTTAATTTAGAGAAAATTAAATGCAGAAGACTGAGTGACAGGCCTCAGAATATATCTTCCATGAGTGACACCTAGAGACCTAGAACCCTGGTACACACATTAACAAAATCAATGCCTAAATCAAAGTAGATGTGTGCAAATTGTTAATAAGTTCTGAACACTGAGATAACAAAAGAATGTTATTGACAAAATACACCAGGAAAGTTTTGAGGAAGAAGTTACAATTTTTGCTATTATTTCCAAATGTTCTGAAGTAAAATTATTAAAGATATCTGCAATATACTATCACTCACAAGGAAAATAATTTTGTGAAAGAATGGGTTTTCTTAGTCCTATAGTGCTTTAATTTTGATTCTGAAATGCTACAAAATACCTGGTCTGCTTGCCAGAATTGGTTGATGAAATCCCACTATATTATAAAGGAATGTATTCTTGGCGTCACATAGAGTTCTTTATTAAACACTCTACTGGCTCACATGCTAAAGATAATTATGGGCTACTCTTTAGTAATGTCTTAGTGCAAAACAGTGCATGCCACATGTTGTCACCTAGAAGCTGAAGCAGACTTACTTCTGCCCACAGCTTCACAAAGTTCCTCATGAAAGTAGTTCTGTATGATCGTGGCCCTGAGACACTTCCCCGAACAGACCCAATCCTGTCTCAAGAGCTAGGAAAGTCAGAGATGCTTTATCACCTCACCTAGAGTGTCTAGCTTTTCTCTGCATTTTCTGGACTCTGCCCCTCAACCAAATTCTTCCCTCCTAAACTAGTCACAATGTGAAAGTTTCTATGAATATCAGTGAAAGCCACTGCAGTGGCTTGGGAATGAGTGTTGTTCTCATCAACCGCCACCAGGATCCCAAGTCAAGTCCAAAAAATACCCCTTTGCACTTATTCAAAAGCATCAGCCCTTGGAGGGATAAATGTGTGCAGTAGTATACATGAAAAGATTTGCATAAGTAACAGGGAGAATGCAGAGGGGTGGGAAAGCTGGGATGAAACCATCTGGAGCATTTATGGTGAAATAGCTGTTTCTTGGATATTTATTGGAAGCATTGCCTATTAACAACATAGACTCTTCTATCTCTACTGAGAAATGACTTCCTTCTTAATTCCACAGTATCTTTTAATTTAATTTTAAATAGCAGAAATGTAGGTTATAAACCAATGTCTTCAGATTTAGGGCTGCAATAAAATCTGACCTTTGATGTTTCCAGTTCTAACATATGAATTCTGTAAAAGAATGGAAATTCTGATGGTTGAGCAGCCATGGTCAGTTGAAAACTTTAATTATATTGGTCAAAGTCTGTGCCAAAAAGTTCCTTTAAACAATTAGATGTGATGCAGTCTTTCAAATAAGTTATGAAGTCCCAATCAGTGGAACTGGAATATTTCCAAGTTTATAAACTGGTAATAATCCAAAACTGATTTCACATATTAAATCAATGTATCAGCATAACTGTAGCATTTAATATGAATATGACTTTTGTTCTGCTTTTTTGTAGTTACCATGCAAAAAGAAATACACAGAAAGTTAAAACATGACGATGTAATACAGTAAACAATATTACTTTGCATTGGGAATTTTCTTCAATATAAACTTACACTGTTACAGCAACCCCCAAACATATTCTTTTACAAGTAGCAATAATGATTAGTTTTTCTGGTTTGATTTAGATACCAACTCCAGTAGCCTTTACAAAGGTGACATGGATTTGACAGTGTAGGTAAAGAGCAAGTGAGGGTGCATGAAATACCAGAACTCAAGCTCCTGGCATTCCCAAGCAAACGGGGAAAAAAATCAAAGAAATACTATATTTATCAAGCATCTATCGGTCTCCATGGGTGCCAGTTAACTGAGAGTCTACTGTATCTCAGAGTAGGTTGACCAGATGTACCGTTTTAAGTGTGACAGAAAACAACAGTATAATCACATTTCAAACTGTACATCTGGTCAGCTTATCTCACAGCCACAATCCACAAAGCACAACGGCTGGGTTGTTGTGGTTAATGATGAAGGGAGGTAAATTTAAGATATTTCTTCTTTTGTGTGTTGTTTTTTTTTTTTTTTTTTGCGGGGGGGGGGGGGTTGTTTTTGCCTTGGAGGCCAGGTGGATTGTAATAACATTTGGTTACCAAGGTAAGCAACCAAGAAAAGGAGTATAATATGGGAGAAAGCCGAGCAATATGGTTCTGGCCATCATAAACTCAGATGTCATAGATCCAGTAGTGCATATGGACTATGAGAGCAGTCCGATAGGTGATAGAGACTTGGGGACCATCAGCAGAATTAGGAGTTGAAATATTGAGCAAGGCTATGGAAGTGTATGAATAAAGGAAAGGTGAGGGATGGTAGAAGAATCTTAAAGAACTCAGCTATATCAGAAGCAGGAAGTGAAAGCAAAGCGTGAGGGAACAAAGAAGTTTATAGGAGCAGGAGCTCACGAAGGAGCAAGTGGGATAATGGAAGCTGGCAGAATTTGGGGGGAAAAAGGTAAAAGTGGATATTGTTATTTTGAGTGGCAGGCATGCGATTCTTCTTGTGTTTCCTTCACTGTGAGTAGTGTTGATCAGAGGTATCACCTATTTTCTGTGATGAAACCCAAGGGTCCACGTGCATCCTCTTCCTGCCCTGGGCAGACAGATCTAGACTGAGCCAGTGGAGATACTTACTCTGTTCCATGACTTGACAAATTTTCACGTAAAATGCAAGAAGTCTGGGAACAGAGTTAACTCACCAGAATGACAGTGTGGACAAGGTTAGACCCAGTGTGTGACTAGAGTGGTATTTCTTTGATCCAATTTACTTGTCCATCTTCTAGTTTCCTATTCATTTTTCCAATAAATTCATTTTTTAACCAAAGATGAGTAGCTAACAAAGTTAAATGAGTTACACCTAAAAATTGATCATTTATAATGCTTTCACTGTACAGATAGGTGAATAAACTCAGGTTCAGTACAGTTAAAATCACCCAAGATTACAGAGTTAGTTATGGCACAGTTGGGACTAGAACTCATGTCTCTTAATTTTATCCTAAGGTACTTAAAAAAATTGTATTGAGGTAAAATATACACAACATAAAATTCACTATCTTGAGCATTTTATTGTACAGTTCAGTAATTTTAAATACAATCACATTGTTGTTCAACCAATCTCCAAAACTCTTTTCATGTTAGGCTAAGATACCTTTCATAGTACAATTGGTGGCACACAGCCCCCAAAACAAATGTATCTTCCCAGACTTCCTTGCATCTACATTGGACCAATGGAATATGTGCAGATGTGACTTGTGCAGCCTCCAGGTTGCATCCTTAGTAGGATAGAACACGTCCTTCTTTTCCATGGGCCATGCTGATGAAAGCACTACTTAGGGAGGAAGGCAGAATGAACTTGAAGCACACCTCTGACAACTTTATAAAAAAAAGAGCTGCTATGATAGCTCTGACTATTATGTGTAAAAAAATAAAATTTCCGGAGATCCAAGATGGCGGCATGAGAGGAGAACGCCGATAACTGCCTGGGAAGGGCCTTGTGAACAGAGGGGAATCCACAGGGGAAACCCTGAGAAGAAACCTCAACTAAGAGAACCACACAACGCAGAACAACACACAAAGGTTAGAGAAAAAAGGGGAGAGCGGGAGAGGGAAAGGGAAGCAGCGGTTCGGGGACAGA
>PVKE010008037.1:5339-48953 GCA_004027555.1 Craseonycteris thonglongyai
CACACACACACACACACACACACACACCTTCTCTCAATAAATAAATAAAAAATTTTTAAAGTAATGTACAATATTTTCTTCACCTACTTTATAAATTTGGGTAAGTTTAGAGTGAGTACCAAATTGGCCCAATTGTAAACCTTGCTACTGGGATTCCAAATTAATTTTTGAATATCAACCTAAATTTAATGGCTAGTTGAATTGAAATAATGGTAATCAGTTAATGATATGGATTATGGACAGACAAATAATAATAAGACTACCTAGTTAGGAAGAAAGTATTTTATAATTTTTTAACTATATTGAAAAGTTGCTTTGTATATCTTTCCATTTTCTTCTTAATTTATTAAACATCTACTCTACAGATACTGTCTGCTAAATCCCAGGAGGTGGGTATTATGGATACCTCCATTCTACAGAAAAATGACTAGAACCCAGTTTTCTCTACCTCTAAAGCCAGCACTTATGTTATTTTTGCCCAGTTTGAAAAAATATGTTGGTCATTGCAGTGTCAATAGTTGCATATTTAAACATGTCAGCTCAGAAAATGAACCCCTTACTATGCTTCAGATCCACAGTGTGTTAAGTCAGTTTTGCCACAGACAAGTTAACTGCCTGCTGCCAATGCCAAGAAGGGCAGATGGATACTTGTGTTCGCAGAGCCCCGGCAGCTAGGGTGCAGACTCCCATGCTAAACTCTAGTGTCTTGACCTCAGATTTTAAGTCTGGCATGAGGATTCAAAGAAGGAGAGTTGGCTTAAAATTCATTTCCAACTTTGGAATCCAGGACTTACTTGGTTTCCAGTGACAACACTGGAAACAGAATCTGAGGCTAGGAGTGATGTTGCCAGCCATTCAATGAGCGGACCGTTCCACGGTGTGATTGGAGTGTCTGTAGCTGCATTGTCTTGAGCCTGGTTCCATGGCTGGTTCTCCAAACTTTTCATGAATTATATGATGTCTAGCCAGCAAATATCTTTTCAACTTTAGCTAAACTTAAATAATCTCTGGTCTTAAGTACTTACCAGCTGTCAGAGCTAAAGTTTAATCATCTACTTACCCCTATTCTATATCATTTCTCTACTCTCTCACTTTTTACCAGCACTGATCATAGCATTATCAATTATTTTCCCAAATACACTCTTCCTTTTTTCCTTTAACTGTAAAATCTCTGATTTTAGCTAGGCAGATGACCATACAACAAAAGACTACATTGCTTAAGCTCCTTGTAGCTAGGTTGGTTCATGTAACTAAGTTCTGGCTTATAATACATGATTAGAAGATATTAGAAACGATTGGTACAACTTCTGTGTCAGTATAGTAAAAGAAGAAGAAGAAGAAAGAAGGAGGAGGAGGAGGAGGAAGAGGAGAAGCATTCTCTCCATTTCATCTCCTCCCCGTATGGCTGACTAGAAGGCAGACACAATGGTGAGAGTTGATGTAGCTATTTTAGACCATGAAATGGAAAACAGAAATGGCAAAGTGACAGAGCAACAATGTAGAAGGAGTGTGGGCTCTGCTGGATGATATACAGCCTTTAGCCCCAGTCTGCTCACCTTTGGACTATTTCTTGTAAAATAAATAAACTTCTATCTTTTTTAAGCTGTTGTTATACTGGACTTTGTTGCACAACTAGATCTCCATTCTAACTAATGTGGCCATTGGTATTTTTGACATCACACAACTTCTTGCTAGTCATTCTCAATTTTGGGCCTGGCTGAAGCTTTCTCATGATAAAAGAAACCTTGCTTCATGTGCCTCCCACATTAGCTTTTAGAAATCCAATCACGTTGTTAGCCAAATATAATAGCTACTCAGAAGTAACAGATGTAAAAGGAAATCACAGGGGGTAATCTTGGCCATTTCTACCACAAGAGCAGAAATGGATGCCCCAGGGTTGCCTGAAGAAACAGCACATTCTAATGATCATGGAAAGGTCGGGCCTTACACGCTGCTTGAAAAATGGTATGAGGTCTTTCAGTAGTAGTTAAATAACATTGTCATGCTGGTTTGCTTTCTGAGGTTTATACCACACAACCTAAATAGAAGAACAAATAAAAGAAAACAGCTGTGTTGTGATTTACGCTTGCCACTCACATTGGTTATTGACAAAATTGCAGTTGAGGTTATTTTTTATTAATCACACTGAACCAATGTTCAAAAAGTAAATCTCTCTTTTTCCAATTAAACATAATCTCTTTTCCATAAATTAAAATTGAGAAAGTCAAATGCAATGGTTACGAAACTCTTCTTTTTTTTTCTCAGCTCACAGTTGACCGATTCCACGTGCATCAGATAAAAGGGCAGGAAAACATGGTGGTATGTGGAGAAACCATCATGGCACTGATGCTATGGGACTGCAATCACAGTCATATCCAAATAAACCCAATGACTATAATAAATTACTATTCATTAGAGCCTTGACTTAACCCAGAGAGCTGCATAATGGGTGTTTTACTCTGCCTAAATTTCTATTTTGAGGATAAACAAAAAATCCTGGAATCTTTTTCCATCTGTGTCTCATGTTCTATAGCTAGGGAGAGGAGGAAAGAAATCTAATTTTGTGCTGTTAAAAGAATGTAAAAATTACCGCTTCTAGGAAGTAGGGTCAAGTCATTAGTAATTACAAGCATAAAAATTATTATCACTGTTAATTTTTTGTTATCCATCTGAAATACTAGAAAATTTTAAGTAGGTTGAAATCGTAAAAAAAAAAAAATAAATAAATAAAGACAGGCTTATATCACAGAGACATCTCCTTGAACCCTATTAATTTTCTTCCATATGTATTAGAAATCCATGCAATTTGATAACTTTTTCCCTATGTTCTGACACTCATCAGGACAAGTAGCACTTCATAGCATGAAGATGACCTGTTAAGAGCTCAGCTGCCAAATTACTTAATCTCCCAAAGCCTAAACTTTCTCATCTATAAAATGAAAATAATTACCGGTAAGGCTGCTTTAAAGGGCTACTGTGAGGATTAAATGAGAAAATGTATTTAAATCAGAATGAATCCTGGTTAAAACAAATGTGCAATAACTGTGAGCTTTGGTGATTTTTTAACATTGCAGAGTTCTTTGGGAACACAAAAGTGAGAAACTTTGCCACACATGAATCATGTTATAGGAACACGTTCCGGGGAGAAGATGCCAGGCAAAGCAGAGGGAGGTTTCCGATAGAGGAAATAATAAAAGGCATGGAAATGTGAAACCATGTGGCAAGTACTTCTCGGTATCATCAAAATGTAAAGCCAAAGATGTTCCTCAAAAGTTCAAGCTGACCACTTGCTGTTCTATATACAGTAGAATCTCCTTTAACTGGAATTCAAGCAACCAGCATGTTCAACAATTGGCAAAATCTCAAGCAACAGGAGAGCGCAGATTGCTTGAGTTTTGGTTAATGGAAAGTCTACTGTATTAAAATCTGGATGAAAGATGTAGTATTCACCTGGGTATTTTAATACCACAGAGAGAGCAGGACTAAGGGCAAATCCAGATTGTGCGAACCCAATAAGCAATGGGAATCCAGTGAAGTGTTTCATGCAGGTAACTTGCATGATCTGATTTGCCTTCTTAAAAGATCACACCTCCTCTGTGAGCACAATGATTTTCAGTGAAATAAGTAGAAGCAGAGACACCACTCAGAAGACTATTGTGGAGGTTTAGACAAAAAAAAAAAAAAATTAAACTAAGGGTAGAGATATAGAACTATAACAAAGAGGGTGAATGCAAATACTATTTTAGATGTAAAATCCTAAAGAATTGAAGTTTGATTGGGTATGTGGAATAAGGGAGAAGGTATTGAAAATTAATCCCAGTTTTGATCTTTGAGAAATTGATGGTATGCTCCATTTATTTAACCAAAAGTCTTGGAGGAAGAATAGATTTCAAGGGGAAAAATCAAGAGTTCTTAACAGGATAATTTGAGATGCCTATAATACATCCAAATAGAGATGTCAAGTGAGCACTTGAATATTTAATATGTGGTTCTCAGGAAAGAAGTCTGATATAGAGTGTTAAACACACAATATGGGAGATCTTTAGAGTGAAATGAAATTGTTTCGGGAAACAAGAGGAGAGGGTCCAAGGACACAGCCAGAAGGAGCTTCAGCTTTTAAAGACTGGAGAGAGAGAGAGTGAAATCATCAAAGGAAAATGAGAAGTAGCCAAAAAGATGGTAAGACAATCAGGAAATCTTAGTTTCATACAGGTCAAAGAAAAAGCATGTTTATCAAGAATGAGTAGATAAAACACAACAAAAAACAAAGAGAGTTCAAGTAAGGTGGGAACTGAATACTATTCTTTGAAGACTTTAGATCCTAGAGCCACTCAATAACATGATGCTAGTGGCAGGAAATAGAGATAAAATGAAGAGACTGTGGGAGACAAGGAAGGTTGGCTATGAAATGGAGGAGACTGCTGGGGCAAGAGCTAGATGGTCTTAAAGGACCCTAGGAGAACTTAGGTGTTGTCTTTTTTAAGATAGAAGAGACTAGAGTATGTTCAAACTCGTGATATTCATGAATGGATGGCAAATATAATCCTAAGCACAGTCTTCTCAACATTCAATACGTAGCTAGTCAACTATCACCACTTGTAAGGAATCTCCTTGGAATCTCTAAACTAACTTAAGTGATATGCTCTATTAAACTGCTTTCCACGCTGTAATGATTGATTTACCTGTTGTTTTGCTCACCAAAACAATGCACTTATGTGCAGGATTACTTACCCATTACCTTGTCCAGTTACTCTCAAGTCACTAGTAAGTCTGGTCAGAAAGGCAAACTATGAGCTTTTAAAAAGTCCTTGATAAAGAGATTTTTAACTTAGACTTGAACTTAACTCAGTAAAATATATTAGAAAAGCTATACAGACTATATGATTTCTTCTCTAACTTTTCTTTAAGTACCATATTTTATGCATTTTTGTATCCTCCACTGAATTCAGCAAGTCACCAAATATAAACTAGAAGGGTCAACAAATATTTATTGGTTAATCTTTCTTTTCCCTGCATGAAATTTTATTCATACAAAGCAAAAACCCTGTCACTGAATACTGTGGCTGTACAGTAATTTCTCTTCGGTGTTAGTGGAACAGCTATGTCACCCATCAATTTGACAAAAGAATGTTCACACATAACAGCAGATAAATGGGTCATGGTGAATCAGATCATCCATTTGCCACATAAAATAGATACATTGGTCTCCTTGCAATAAGCAATCTTCTTTCACTGTCAGGTGATTAAATTGCCAGCTTAAGTCCTAATTATTTGAAGTCATTGGTGTTGAAAATTGATAATAAAGTTAATCTGATCTCAGGAATACCTCTAATGGACAGAGAATTAGCGTGGCAGCATAAAAACAGGATCTTTTCTAGTAAAAAAATAAATAAATAATGCAACCGATCTATTGTTCTCTATGGTGAATCTGTACAGCACATTTTCCTTCCATGCAAAGAATGGTCATTTTATTTTGCTGCTGCTGCTCCTACTGTCTCAGGCACAGAGGTACTTAAGTGGGCTAAAAAGTCAGAAAAAGAGCTAGAACTTTAATGTTCAGATAGCCAATCTTTCTCCACTAGAGAAGTCTAGCAAAAGATTCTATTGCCTTTCACAGTACATCAGACAATGTCACTAAATGTACATTTCCATGACAAAGGTCCCTGATTCGCCTATATCTGTATTTTCAGAAGTAAAATCATAGTTTGTGAAGAAAAAAAAATCATAGAGCACATTTCAAGCTATGAACCCAGGACAATACATGATTAAAAACATGGGACCCATCATTAGGAAAATGACACTTTTGGGGCTGAGGCAGAGGAAAACCCTCAGTCAATGTGGCAAAACCTCAAAGAAGTTGCATTTTACACTCTTATTTCAAGCTGTGATGTAAGATGCTGTGGGGGACGAGACATTTAAAGTCTGTGACTTCTGGGAAAGATGGATACAGGAGAACACAAGTCTAGTTTTCCCTCCAAAACCTCACTGGAGTGACTAATGGGTTATTCAAAGTGGAAATGTTCCCTAAGCGCTGGACACTGGAAGGGACCTGCATTGCTCCGCACCAGAAATAAAGGGTGGTTTTGTTTCTTTGTTGCTTTTTATATGCCACATATGAGTGAAGTCTGGCTTATTGCACTTAGCCTGAAAAACTTCATGGACAGTAGTTTGGTGGTTACCTAAGAGGGAGGGGGAAAGGAGGTGGGAGAGGAGAGAGGAGGAGCTAAATATATGGTGATGGAAAGAAAGCTGACTTTGGGTAGTGAAAACATATTGTAACACATTGCCGAGGTACTATGAAGCTGTACAACTGGAACCTATGTAATTTTTACTAACCAATGTCACCCTAATAAATTTAACAATACAACAATTTTTCTGCTATTGAAAAAAAAAAAGGAATAAAGAAGGGTGAAATGCTCCCATTGGAATCGAAGTATTAGGTAATAAGTAAGAAGACACTTCAACCAACCCTTATTAAGTAAAGAGAAGATCCAGGGACAAGGGCAGAAAACACGACCAATGGGCAAGTTCTCCTTTCCTGCCTTTGCAGACTCACAGCACAGGACCCCACAGCTAACACTAAAAGGTTCCACAATTTGCTTCTAGCAAAAGGTGAACCAAAGCAGGCATGAAAGCACACACACACAGACTATGGGAGACAGTTCATAATACGGCACAGAGACAGCCCTGTGCCCAATTCCCCCAAGAGCATCAGCTCCCACTCTGATCCTCCTCTCCTGTTGGTAATTTACTGTGACATTTTTGTTGACTTTCTTCTTTGCTTCTTCCCTACTTCCTTTGTCTGGACTCAAAGGAGCTCTATGTAACATGTGGGGAGAACAGGAAACATTTAACAGAACCCACTCAACTCCTACAAATGTTGGCAAGCGTAGGCAACCTTCTGGAAGTCAAAGAAAAATGAAAAATCAGGAAACCTAAAAATTTTTGGAGTATAACTAAAGGGAATCACTTTGAATAATTGCATGTATCCATTGACTCAACAGGTATTTTTTTAATTTTTTTACCATGTGTCAGGCACTGTGCTAGGTTAAAAAGACAAAACAAAACAGCCCTGATACCTGCTTGTTTTGAGGAAGAAGGTGGATGCTTGTGTTATTGATTTACGATCTGAATCAAATAAACCTTCAGAAAATGTCTAATCTATGTGTCAGCAAACTTCAAGGGACCACTAAATGATAGCACAGTGGAAGGACAAATAAAAGATTAAGAATTAGTTGGAAATGAAAACATAATCACTAAATTAAAGCCACAATAAATGCAGTTAAAAACAGAAAATCTGATCAGTAAATTATAGGTAAAATTAAGAAATTTATCCTGAACGCCCATAAAAGTCCCCCCAAAAATTTAAACTATGAAAGAAAATAGGGAAGAGAAAGAGAGATACTGATGCTTCAACCTATGATGAATAGGAATCCTGGAAAGGAAGAAAGGAAAGAAGAAAGGAAAAAAGGAAAGAAAAAAGGAAGAAAGAAAAGGAGGGAGAGAGAGAGGGAGCAAGGGAGGGAGGGAGAGAGGGAATGATCAAAGCAATAACAGAGAAAAATTTGCTGACATAAGAGAAAACTTGACTTCTTTGTGAAATTGATGAGCTATTTCTAATATTTATATGAAAATTCTAAGAGCATACCTGGAACCTATGTAATTTTTACTAACCAAAGTAACCCTAATAAATTTAAAAATAAAAAATAATAATAAAAATTAGAAAGTCCCTAAAAATGTTGAAAAGGAAAAAAGTTGGAGGATTAATGCTACCTCATTATGAGACTTCCTATAAAGCTACAAGAATAGTTTTGGTGTAAAGATAGATCAATAGTAAAGCTAGAACAAAGAGTCCAAAATGGACTCAACGTTGTATGTTCAAAAGACTTCTGACAGAGGCAAAATATTAATTCAGTGAAGGAAAGGAGAGAGTCTCTTCAACAAATAGAGTAGAAATAGTATTCATATCGAAAAACAAATCTTGATCCTTATATATGGTATATCATATAAAAATTAATTCAGAATAGATTATAGATCCAAATTTATAAACTAAAATTATAAACCTTCCACAAAAACACACAGAAGAATATTTTCATAAGTATATTTGAGGTAAGCAAATTTTTTTATGAAACATCAATAGTAAAAAAATAATAATAATTAAAAATTAGTCTTTACCAAAATTTAAAACACTGTTCAGGGAAGCTGGGATGGCTCAGTAGGTTAAGCACTCACTTTGCAGCCCCAGGAACTGAGGATTGAATCCCAGCCCCAGCCCATGCAGCCCCATATGCTGAACTGGGGTGTGCTTCCCCTACAGGGAGGCCCCCAATTCAGTTCTCGCCAGCCGGTTCAGTCCTGGCTCCAGAGGGCATGCCTCCCACGCAGGAAGCCCCCTGCCCAGTTCCCACCCTGCACTTCCCCACCAAGCTGTGTGTAATGAAACCATGTCAAAAACTGACGGCGTATGACTATGGAGACTGCTCTGGGCCCTCCCCCTTCTCTCTGTCTCTCTCTCTGTCTCTGTCTCTCTCTGTCAAAAACAATATAAAAATAAATCTTTAAAAATACTGCTCAGACAACTCCATTCAGTACATGGCAAACAGACTGAGGTAAAATATCCATAATACTAATATATAACAAGGTGTGTGTATTCAGAATATATAAGAAACTCCCACAATTCAAATTGAAAACCCAAATAATACAACAAACATGGTCAGAAGATTTTGACACCTCCCAAATAAAATACACAAATGTCAGTACGAAAGAAAACTTTGTTCAATACTATTAGATGTTAGCGAAATGCAAAATGAAACCAAACAGGTACATATTGCATACTACAATGACTAAAATAAAAAAATAAATAACTGACATTACCAAATGTTATGGAGGATATGGAACAACTAGCATTCTCATATATTTCTGATGGAGGTGTAAAATGGTACAACTGTTTGGAAGAAATAGTTTGGCAGTTTCTCACTTTGTTAAAACAAAGAACAAATACAAACAAACAACAACAGCAGAAAAAAACCCCAACAAACCCTCGTATGTGGAATCTAAAACAAACAAAATAAAAACAGACTCGTAGAAACAGAACAATAGGATGGTTACCAGAGGGAGGGGGTGAAAGGATGGGTGAAAAGGGGGAGGGGTAGATAGTCAATAACATTGTGATTAGTTTGCAAGGTGACAGATGAATTGCCAGACTTAGTGGTTCATCACATCGTAAGTTATAAAAATGTCAAGTCACTATATTGTACACCTGAAACTAATATAACTAATATAAGATGGTAAACCAACAATACTTACATTAAAAAATAAACATCAAATATGCATCGCCCATGTAATTTTCCAAGAGAAATAAAAACGTATGTCTATAAAAAGATTTGTATAAGAATGTTCATAGAAGTTCAGTTCATAACAACCTCAAACTGGACACAACTCAAATGTCCATGAATAGATTTTTGCATTTCACTCTATGTAAATTATATGTAACTAAAAATAAAAAGTAATAAAAGGAAGAAAGGCCTGAATCTGAAAATTCACAATGTTCTCCATGTCATAAGAAAACTTGGTTAACAAAATCATATTTAGTATAATTTTCAAATTACAAAAAAAATCAAGAGTCAGATGGCATAAAATGGAATCAAATAAAGTTGCCTACAGTTTTTGTTTAATAACACTTAAGCATAAAACCCTATGTAACATCATCTTTGCTATTATAATTTGAAAGGTAATCATGCCAGAATTTAAAGATTTATTTTATTTGTTTTTGACAGAGACAGAGGCAGAGAGAGACAGAGAGAAGGGGGAGGACCCAGAGCAGTCTCCATAGCTGAACTTCATCAGTTTTCCACACAGTTTCATTCCACACAGATGGGTGGGGGTTGCTCAGGGCAGGAACTGGGCTGGGGGCCTCCTGCATGGGAGGCATGCCCCCTTGAGCCAGGGGCGGAACTGAGGGACAAGAACTGAACTGGGGATCCCCCGCATGGGAAGCATACCCCATTTCAGCATATGTATGGGTCCACATGGGCCAGGGCTGGGATTCGGTCCTCCATCCCCAGGGCTGCAAAGCAAGCACTTAACCCACTGAGCCATCCCGGCTTCCCCCGATGCCAGAATTTAATATTTAGCAAAGTTGTCATTACTGTGTGAAGGCAACAAAAAGACAATATCAGGTATGAAAGGACTCAGGAAATATGCCAGCCACCCAAGTAGCCTTTCAGAAAAAACTTCTACTTTAAACCAGTGCAAAACAATGGAGCAGAACTAGAGATCAAGAATTAACTACGAGAAAAATTGCCACAGGAAACATTAGCTGACATTAAAATTAGTTAGAATTAGAGTGATATGTCGCTTCTTGGCCTTTTGGCTAAGATAAAGTGTAGAAAGAGAGTGATACATCTAAATACCAATATTTGTTTTAAATATACACACAAAGTTGACCATCAAACAAGTGTAGAAAGAGAGTGATACATCTAAATACCAATATTTGTTTTAAATATACACACAAAGTTGACCATCAAACACAATATATTAAAGTAAAAGAGATTCTTGCTTAGGTTGAAAAGGAAAGCAAGAATCTAGGTTTATACACCAATTTAATTTATTTTAATTTATTTTGTTATTTTTAACAGTGAGAGAGACAGAGAGACAGAGAAGGGAGAGGGCCCAGAGCAGTCTCCATAGTTGGACGTCATCAGTTTTCAACATAGTTTCATTCCACACAGGTGGGTGGGGGGCCGCACAGGGTGGAAACCTGTCAAAGGCCTCCCACATGGGAGGCACACCCCCACGAGCTGAGGATCGAACTGGGGCCTCCAACTTAGGAAGCTTGCTCTGGCAAGAACCAAACTGGGGGCCATACCCGTTTACCATATGGGTCCTCATGGGCTGGGCGGGGACTTGATCCCTGGACCCCGGGGTTGCAAAGTCAGTACTCAATCTGCTGAGTCATCCCAGCATTCCCAACTTAAATTAACAATGATTGGTTAGGAATAAATAAAAGCACCAATCTCCACATTGCCATATAGGCAAACTGGTTACAATTTTAAGGTAACTAACAGTTAAACTAAAAACAGTCTGTACATCTCCCAAATAATAGCTAGGAGTCCAAATTATTATAGAAAATAATCTGAACAACAAAAAAGAAATTTATTTTTTATAAAAGGCAAGAACCAACACATACATGTGGGGAGAATATATGACAAAAAAGGTAAGTGATTTACAGTCCTTTACTAAAAGATTCTGTAAAAGACTGAGTAGTTGGTATATATAGGAAATGCAGCTCTCATTGCATAGGAGAAGCAGAAAAACATACTAATTTTCTATTTACCACTCCTACGTAATGTAAACAAGCTTCTTCCACACTAGAGTATAGCTGTTCCTGTCCCTCAGAAGGCTGACTTTTGTACGTTGTGACTTTGACCCTTCAATCTCAGGTTCAATGTCTTTTTCCTTCCTTTACTTCCCCAAACAGTCAACTTGTATCTCATTGCCTTCTCTTGTTGTAGGCTGTGGTATAGAAGAAAGAGACTGGGTTCTGTAATCAAAGAAATCAGAATTTTAATCCAGGTTCTATCATTTCCTTGCTTACCCTAACATGCACGTATTCTTTCAAGTCCAATTTCTTCTTTCATAAAATTAAGGCATTAAACCCCTCAAAATTCAATTTTATGAAAATGAAATGAGTGATAGCCCATTACTGTGCCTCAAATATGGTGGTTAATGAGAACATTTATTAATGGAAAATATTTTGAAAGATTAACTTTCCCTGCCACATTTGCTTTTCTTTAAAAAAAAAATGATTTTATTGTTTTTGACAGAGAGAGAGACAGACACAGAGAGAGACAGAGAAAATGGACGGAGGGCCCAGAGCAGTCTCCATAGTTGTCCGTTATCAGTTTTCAACATGCTTTCATTCCACACAGGTGGGTGGGGGCCACGCAGGGCCGGAACCAGGCAGGGGGTATCCCGCATGGGAGGCACGGTTCCACAAGCTGGGGGTTGAACTGAGGACCTCCCACACATGGGAAGCTTATCCTGGTGAGCACTGAATTGGGGGCCTCCCACATGGGAAGCACACCCCAGTTCAGCATATGGGTCTGCATGGGCCGGGGCCAGGACTCGATCTTCAGACCCAGGGCTGCAAATTGAGTGCTCAACCCGCTGAGCCATCCCAGTTTCCTCCACAATTGCTTTTCAACTGAAGAATTTTGATATGTTATCAGAAAGTGTGTTAAGGGATTTCACATAAATTATTTAATTTAATTACTCAAAAAGAATGAATTTCTAAAGGTCAAACTTCAATGAGTAAGTCCTAAAATTTGAGCCAGTTAATGACATTCCTGTGTTCCAATGATTTTTGTGAAATCATGTGTAGCATGAAATTTGGGCCTTTAGGGTTGTCCAAAGAGTGCAATTAGTAAATATAAAAGCAAACCCCAAAGAATATGTAAGTGTCTATGAATAGGCTTTAGCCACTCCTAAGCAAAATAAAAGATGTGGAGATTTTCTTCACTTTTTTCTCCACCATAATCTCCCCACCAATTTTTAGCAGAATAATATTGCTGAGGAATCATCCAGTAAGTGGGGTTTTTCAAGTGTTCTGTTCACACAGCTTAAGAGAGGAGATTGTAAAGAAAGATATTGCAGTTCGAAATAAAGTGGATTGGTCAAGGGATCTTGAAAGAAGTTACAATATCCCCACACTCCCTGGACTTCAAGAAGCTCCTTTACTTGAATATACACCCTCCTATTAATATTTAAATTTAGATAATATTTATAGAAAAATTCAATATTTGCCCCAATTCCCAAAAGTTATTAAAAGAATGCCCAATGAGTCTGTATGGGGCAAAGTGCTGAAAACCTCCATTAGAGCATAGTAATAGCTCTCTTCATGTATACGCTTTTTGAAATACAGTTGAGCTCTTGCCACTTCCAGCATTTGTGTTCCATCGAAAATCTCTCAGTCTCACTGCTCTTAGCTTGCTCCTGTGTAAAGGGAATGATAATACCTGCACTATCCCCCCCGCTCCCACCCCAGGGTTATTTGGGAGAATCCTAAACCACAATGTGCATGAGAAGTCTAGAGAGTCTGTAACATGCTGTAGCAAATTGTAAACATGGCCACACGTTTTCCTCTCCTGTACCTGTGACTCTTTGCAAAATGAAGTTGGAGCTTCTCCTGTCAAGTGTTATTTCTCCACCCCTAGAATCTGGGCGACCTTGTGGCTTGCTCTAACCAATAGAATGTGTTGGAAATAATGTCGTCATTGTCCTGACCTGTGCCTCAGTAGACCCTGCACCAGTGTGATCCCTCTCCTGGAGTTCCGGGGACAGCATATGGAGCAGGGTGGACACCCCAGCCAGGGCAGTCCTGGGCCAGCCAGGCCCTGCGCAACATGGGGTGGGGGAGTTGGCTCGGTGGTCACAGACAACATGAGCCGGGCCAGCTGAGCGCAGCTAAGCCTGTCTACCAAGGAACCTAGTTAAACTCTACTCATAAGCTCGACGTAAACTGCAGAGCTGATGGCAGAACATGCTCGTCATTTCTGTCTGTGTGTGTGTGTGTGTGTGTGTGTGTGTTTTCTATCTCTAAGGGGTTAAGTGTGAGTCTGTAGAGACTGAGACACAGAACACTTCATGAGACAAAACCAGAGCTAATTCATTAAATTACAGACTTTAGAAGTCTTCTTGTTAAGTCTCCCACGTAATTTTCACAGCCATATCCTCTTGCCCTTAAGAAATTGTCAGTAATTCAATTATCTTCTCTAGGGATGAATTCTTTTCCCCAAAGCACCTGAACTCCTTGTGTAGTGGGAGTGGGGGTCCAGATAAAGACTTAAGTTGAATTTTTCCACATTTAGTCGTGAACTGTCAGAAATTCCCTTTAACTATGTAAAACCACACACGACATCTCCCTATCAAGGGGAGGGTAAATAAGCCTTTCTGTGTATTCAAATGTCTGTACTTTTTCTGATAAATTGGTAGAGAAGTAGTATGAGCCTTGCTTCTCAGTAAAGGTTGATCAGCAGTGGCACGGTGGTACCAGGCAAGAAGACAGGAAATAGGGAAAGAGGGTAGTGCTCTCAGCCTGAAAGGCAGCAGACAACCTGAACTCCGTATTGGGGTCCATTAGGGGGTAGGAAGTATCCCAACCACAAACAAGATGATGCTGCAGTGACACTAGATGAAGCTTCAGTGACACTAGATAAAATCAGCCCCGCGCCCTCGTTTCAAAAAGGTGGGTTCGGTATAACTACTATGACAGTATGAAGGTTTCTCAAAAAATTAAGAATAGAATTAGCATATGACCTATTAATCTCCCTTCTGGGTATTTACCCCCCCAAAAAACTGGAAAACCTTAGTTCACCAAGATATGTGTACTGCAATGTTCATCACAGCCTGTTCACTGTGGCCAAGTCATGGAAACAAGCACAGTGCCCTTTGGTAGATGACTGGCTAAAGAAGTGGTGGTATGTGCACACAATGGATACTACTCAGCAAAAAGAAAACATGAAATACAGCCATTTGCAACAACATAGATGGACCTTGAGTTCATCATGTTAAGCTAAGTCAGTCAGACAGAAAAAACAAAAAAGCACATGACTTTATTCATATGTGAGATATAAAACTGAAAGTAACAAGGAAACAAAAACTCATGGACACAGTCAATAGTTTAGTGGTTACCCAACGGTAAGAGGGGAGGGGATTTAGGAGGAGGGAGGGGGTGTCAGATATGTGGTGACAGAAAGAGAGTTGACTCTGGGTGGTGAGCACACAGTGCAACACACAGGTGATGTAATATATTGTACACCTGGAACTCACGTAATATCTGCCAACCAATGTCACCCCGATACATTTAACAGTTAAAAAAAAAAAGAAAGAAAGGTGAGTTAACCAACAGGCTTCTATTCTGTCCCTCACATTGATTGTCTGATTATACCCAGTCATCCTCTTTCAGAACTGGGAAGTGTGCTGCTCCCAGCAATACTCTTAGACACTACACAGGGAGGTGTGGCGGGAGGCAAATATCAGAGCTGTTGCTGATGCTCCATTTACAGACGATGAGAAAGGCCAGGACTAGGGTCCAGATTCAGGACGTTGGTGTCGCTAAACCAAGGGCGGGGAGGAGTAAACACCATAATTATACTCCCACAATTAAACACTGGAGAGTAGCCCTCCTGCCATGCCCATCAAGGCCTGCAGGCCATTCCTGGGGATGCTGGATCCTATAAGGAGCACAGCTTGCACATGGTCTGGTCTCCCTACCTCATATTCAGTCCTTCCACATGACAGGCTTTCAATACTTGATAGCAGCTATCATGCCCCCTCTGTCTTCTTTCCTCCAGGCTGTTTCCCTTCATCCTTCAATTAAAAAATAAGTATGCCTGAATGAAGCCATGTGAACAAAATTCCCAGCAGCCTCATTGAAGCAGGGACCCCCATCTGTAACCATCATTGTAAACATTAAATAGGGAAATCCCTTTAATACTGTCTTCAAGACAGCCATCAACACAGTGGGCCCTGTTAAACAAAGTCATCAGCCTAGAGTGATGAGAATTACACAAGTTAAAAAGCTGCGCCCGAGTGAAAAAAAGGTTGTTTTCCAAGTACATTGTCTGGCATTGTTCATAATGGGTTCCCAGGTTCTGGTCTCACTGTCCATGAAATTGTGAGCTCTTTGAAGGGACAGCCAGCATTTCCCATCACTTCCCAATGACCATTCTGTTCAGACATGGGTGCACAGTTTATATTTAGTATATTCTCAATGAGATGTTTGTGAATTGAGTGTATGCTTGGTCTTCATGCCATAATCTTTAAATTCAAAGGAAAGAGGGATCTACTAAAGTGTATACTGAGGTACATAATTTCTATTAAGAAACTGGCACGCTGAATGGTGGAACTCCAAGATGAATTCATGTTTATGCAGAACAATCCGATTCACAGACTTCCACATAGCCATAATGAAACTATATCCTTATTTAATTGACATGGGACTATAGACCTGATAGTGTGAATGAACTATAATTGAAGAGCATCATAGAACCCCATTTTCCAAAAGGACCTATATTATCAAAGAAATAACATTTTTATTAAAGTCTGACATGACTTAGTAGCAAGAACAAATGAGGAATACACAATTTGACTAAGTTCATATGGAGTTACTATCATAAAACTAATTTAGCCATTTGTATCTTTATTTATTCAAGACACATTTAATACCTGCTGTGTGCCAATGTACTAGCCTGAAACTGAATAAGATTAGCCAACAATTGCTAGTTATTGCTAATTATAATTAGCCAACTATTGATGCAATAATTCTGTATAATAAAAATGAACTTAAAACCTTAGTTATTTATAACAGCGAATAAGTATTTTTTCATTTTCTTTTTTTTCAATATATTTTTTTTAATTGTTTTTTGACAGAAAGAGAGATACAGAGACAGAGAGGGAACTGAACTGGGGGAGCTCCCAGCCCAGCACATGGTTCTGCACAGGCTGGGGCCGGGACTAGATCCTCGGTCCCCGGTGCTGCAAAGTGAGCGCTCAACCCACTGAGCCATCTCGGCTTCCCTAAGTATTTTTCTTGCTCACAGCTCTGTAGATTGCTAGGAGTTCTGCAGGAATTCAGCTGGGCTCGAATTCAGTTTGTGTTGAGTTTTGGTTTAAGCCAAGTGTTTTCATTCTGGGACCAAAAACTAGTCTTTGTATGATCTTCACACAGAGGACTGCAGGAGGGGCCCTTGGAAATACACCATGTCTCTCAAGGCCTACTCCAAAGACAATTACATCTACCCACTTCCCATAGGCCAAAGAAAGATGTGTCGCCAAGCTCAACGTCAATTCAATAATGAAATAAAATCTACCTACTTAGTGGGAGGAACTTAGAGCTCACATGGCAAAAACAAAAACAAAAAACAAAACATGAATATATAATTATTATAAATACAAGGGGGGAGAGAAGAATTAGAAAAAATAATCCAAGCTGCCATAAAGACATAACTTCATGTGCATGAGCCCAAATAAGGTAAAATGTAAACATATAATTAAGCCAGTGTGAATTCACTGAATAATTTATAATCGAGATACATAGACTGAATATATTTTAAGATCACATTTGCTGCTGCTGGAAAAACAAGGAGCATAAATGTAACCAGGAAGGGGATGCCGGGATAGCTCAGTGGTTGAGCGCTTGCCTTGCAACCACAAGGTCCAGGGATCAAATCCCAGCCTCGGCACATGCAAACCCACATGCTGAACTGCAGTACAACTGGTAACTGCTGAGATGGTTCTGCAAAGGTCCTCGCTTCCCGTGAGGGAGGCCCCCAGTTCAGTTCCTGCCCAACACGGCCCCACGTCCACCTGTGCAGAATGGAACTATTTCACAACTAAGGATGTGCAACTATGGAGACAGCTCTGGGCCCTCCCCCTTCTCTCTGTCTCTCTCTCTCTTTCGCCTTCTCTCAAACAATAAAATAAATCTTAAAAAATAAATAAATAAAGAATGTAAGCAGGGAGACCACTTAGAAAGCTATAACAATTATCTGAGTAATGATGATGGTGACCTAAGCTTTGATGACAGAGAGATAGACATAGTTAAGGTATACATTAGCAGACTTGGTCATTGTGAGATGCTACAGGAAGAGAAGAACCATGTTCAAAGAATGCCACATCAGTTTCTGGCATGAATAACAGGAAATCATGCCTAAATGGGGAAATAAACAGGGAGAGTATCATATTCTTTGTGGTTAATTCCCCCTAATTTGTTCCTTCAAAGTGATTCCTTTAAACCAGTAGTCCTAAACAGGGCATACTCCTCCCCGCTAAGGGTTCTTGGGAAACGTGGGGTGGAGAAGTTTGAGGTTTTCATATTGACTGAGAAGTGTTACTGGTATTCTTCATTCAGGGTCCCAGAATGGTAAACATTCTGAGATGCGTAGGACAGTCTCACAAGACAAAGACTCTAATTGTCCCGCCTGAAGTACCAGTCACCCCTGTTGATAAATCCTGGCCTAAGCCAATTATGATAATCCCATTCCACTCACCCATGATTGGGTTAGAAACAGACCTGAGGATCTGTTCTGACCAGTGAGACATGAGAAGAAATATTCTAGACAGCTTCCATGATAGGTTTCCTTACTCACAGAGACACACATAAAGAAACAATCCCTTTTTTCCTCTGATCACAGTTCAGATGTGATAGATGGAACTTCTGCAGACGTCTTATGATCAAGAGGGAGGCTAATCATGGCAAAGCCCATGAAGATGAAAGGGCAGAACAGTGAAAAGAAATGGGACCTTGGTAATATCACTGAGCTTCTGAATCAGTCAGCCTTGGATCTTCCCCACCCCCCATTCAGGATGTTAGAGACGACATCTAATAAGTTAAGTCAGCTTGAGTTGTTCTTATTGGAGTAAGGAAGCGTCCCAACTAACAGAGGAAGGAAACAGGTTTAGGAAACAAAGTCAGTCCCATTTTGTGAGAGAGCTGGATATGTGAGTCTAGACCACTTAATATGCAGGTTTGGAGCATGCTGGTAGACTGCATGTAATGAATACAGTGCATATGTTGTGAAGAAACTAGACCTTCACAGTTAACATCATAAAAGATGGCATACATACTCATCACTTTGATGAATTATTCTGGCCTTTTCCTAAAGTGTAAGCAAGATCACTCATCTCAGAGTCATGAAGTTACATGCTTATTTATGTGTTCTGCATGTTTCCTGGACACTTGGTTGCTCCCTTCTAACTAAATTATAATCTCCTAGAATTATTTATGCCATATGCCCCACAGCACTAAATAAAAGGCAAGACACTCAGCAGATACTAACAGGTGTTCTCTGAATCATAACTTTTCAAAACCGTTGTTTCATTGTTAGAGTTGCTGGTCAAAGAATAATTTTGTGGACTACGTGACAAGTCTTAGCCCAAAGGTTACTAACTGGAGATGCACATATGCATTTGCTTGGCTTAATGCTTTAAAGGTTTTGAATTATGTATTTGCCAATATTTAAAAATTGGGAGATTCCACATTGAAGTCTGGGTTTCTGGCTTCACCTGAAGATCTGACAGCACAGCTCCCATTTTCCCGCCAATCAGCAAAGAGGTGGCGCTGAGGAGAGGTCACAGCCCTCTACCCACCTCCATCAGCCAGTCTCACTCGTTTGCGTGCGAGTGTCCCATGCTTAATCTTTCTTGGATCATGACTCACTTCTGTACACTCAATGGTTTGAACCAAGTGACCTGGTTCTGGTACTGTGTTCTTAAAAGCCTGTGTTTGAGGAGAAGCCGGGATGGCTTAGTGGGTTAAGCGCTCACTTTGCAGCGCCGGGGACCAGGGATCGAATCCCGGCCCCGGCCCTTGCGGAACCATATGCTGAGCTGGGAGCCTCCCCCAGTTCAGTTCTCTCTCTGTCTCTGTCTCTGTATCTCTCTGTCAAAAAACAATAAAAATAAATAAATAAATATTAAAAAAAGCCTGTGTTTTATAAGACAGTAAATCAGTGACATTTCAGATTGGCCTTCCCTTCCTCTCCACCCCTTTTCAGCGTTTAGCCATAATCCGGCTGTCCTTGGTTTTAGCCTATACATTCTGCCTGGAAAATAGAGCCGTCAGAGTCCTATTCAGCCTCCACCTGGTTTGCTCAAAAATAAGCTTACAGTTTTCCCCACTTACCACAAGAGCGCGCCTCCCACTAGTAAGGTAAAAAATGAATAAACTGGGCAAGAACCAAACAAGGTTGCTCTCCAGTTACATGACTCAACCTGCAAGAAGAGAAACAGTAGCTCATTCCTTTATCTTGATACTAAAAAAAGAGGATAATTTTAATTATTTTTCAACTGTTTGGTGATTTATTCAAAACAAACATTTAATTGCATTCCAAGATACTAGAGAATAATAATAGATACGTTTAACTAGATTTCATGAGCTTTATCTATAATTTCCTGTTTTCTTTTTCATTGAAGGAGTATTGTTACCTATTTTCAACCCCAAAGAGACTCTATAAGAACTCATTTTTTGGCTCTCCTGTCATCCTGCTGTACTATGTACTTTGTTGCACTCAATAACAAACCTCCCTCTTTTAAATCATTTTGAAGACACACAAAGAGGTTAGACATCAGGATGCCAGCTTATTTTTCCATCTTGTCTAAGGTTTACTAAAATAAAATGAAGCCATGGTCAATAGCTGTATTAAGTACCATTTGTAAATTTTTATACAGGGGTGTCTAGAGCTACACTCTCCTAAACTCTACAAACCGTGTATCTAAAATCCTCTTCTGCAAAGCACTATATCTAAAGGCTTTGTATGGACACCTAGAAGATGACATTAGCATAAAAAAGCAAGATTTGGAGCTTCTCCCTGTAGAGAAATTAGGAAGTCAACTCTCCTGAGAGCAATAAATTGGACAAATACCCTTCATGTCATTGAACCAAGGCAAGAAATGTTGTGAAGAAGAACTTTAAATTGGTTGCCCAGATGATCATGGGAACATGGTTAGACTATCTTGAGGATGAAAAATGAGATCACCACTCCATATAACGCATTTCTTTTTACCCTCATTCAACAGTATGCTTAAAGAGAGTGCACAATTACAGACAGGCAGCAATTAGTAGTAATAGGGAGAATAATCTTTTATTCACTCAAAATGTTACTGAAAAGATGACTAAGTTTTAAGATTATGTTGAATTGAGAATTTGTTTTTTAGCTATGAAGGAATATATATATTTAAAATAGTAGAGTATATGTAAAAGTTTCAAATATAATTAGACCAAGGAGAATAGTATTTTATAAAACAAGTCTCAACTTCTGTATGTAGGAAGAGATACATTTTACTAAGATTTTTGGAAAAGATACATTAGGTTCTGCATTGTCTAAGCAGTGCAGCTAGTATGTGATGTGATTCTTGAGGATAACATTATCTGGACTAAAGCTTCACTATTCCCTCTTTCATTTATGCCCTCCCTCGAAGAAACAATAGAATGTCCAATAAACCTTAAGTCAACAGAGTAAGACAGATTAGCACAGGCAAAATACCTGTGGGTCATTATTTGAGGAGTAGATTTAAAGCGTCAGAATACTTACTTTACCTACCTTTTGATAAATTCCATTTAAAAATCATACTTTCTATTTTTAGCCAGTTCCAGTGTTGACTTTGAGCTTCAATAAAATAATTTCAATTCCATTATTCCAAATTAATTATTTTAATATTTCCCACATTATTGGAAGAATATAAGTATCTATTCTGAGTATAAGTAAAGTAAGCATATATTGTTATATATCATGGACGTACTCTAGAATATAGAAATGGAGTCCATTATTAAAACTTTGCTCTGGAAAAAATTACTGTACAGTAGGTAGAGAGATACGTGTTCAAATGTAAAATCTGCTCTATAAATCCCTTGGTTTAGAAACTTCTACAAGTGAAATTGAGTGATTTAATAATATCAAATGTAGATAAGAGATAACAGTTTAAAAATTCTTAGGGAGCAGGTTCAAAACTAAGGTTATATAATTACGAGACGATAGAGAACATACCCATAAGTGTTTAGTTTTTTGATTGGATTTAAAATATATAAGTCAAATATTTAAAATATGCTGAAACTTTTTTACTTATTCAGAGAATTCCTTGTGTTCACTGCTTAATATCTTTATCTCTTTACATACTTGTACATCTTTACACATTTATTCAACCTGATAGAAGTTTCAAAAATATACATTGAATGACATTTTTGATAATCAATATATGTAGTATTTTATAAATACTATTCTTACAACCCAACATCTATTCATAATAAAAATAAAACACATATTGATCTAATCAGCCAGATGGGGGAGTAAGTATGACAATAGTATCTGGCTTAGCATTTCCCTACCTAGGAGAGAAAGCTTTGGAGCTGCAATCTCCCCAGGCGGGATGCTGTCACAAATGCCTTTCTGGGACGGATTAAGAAAGCCAGAGCAGCTGGGACCCATTTTCAAATATAAAACTGGCATGAAAGGCTTTACATGAATAACTAAAACTCTAAGTTCAGATGAGCTGAAAAAGGCTAAAAAATGGATGCATTAGTCTTGGTGTTAAACCAAAGAAAATTGATTAGATCACACAATAGGCAGGTTGAACTTCTGATTCTGTAAGCCTAGGAAAATGAAACCCAAAGATCTGCGCCCTCATTTATCAGTCATCTTGAACATCACAGTCAGAAGACAGTAAGAATTAAAAGTTACACAAGACATGTCACAGGCTGGACTGGAATAATCAAGACTGTGATGTATGTTAAAATCTTTCACTTTTCAAAATTTTAGACAATTATCAATACACAAGGAGGGACCTCAAAAAAACCAGAATTTATTTATTTAAAAATTCTGTATTTGTTTTTACATGTTTAAACTTCAGTCATCTTCAAAGTACTCTTCATTTGATGCCATACACCTATCCAGGTGCTTTTTCCACTGCTCAAAACAGTTTTTTAACTCATCAATTTTAATGCCTTCTAGTGCTTCTGCCATTTTTTGTTTTATCTCTTCCACATCCACAAAATGTTTCCCTTTGAAGACTTCTTTCATCGGGGAAACAAAAAAAGTAGCTCAGGGCTAGATCTGGTGAGTGGGGAGGGTGGGACATGGGGGTCATGCTGTTTTTGGTCAAGAACTGCTGAACACTCAGTGGGGTGTGGGCAGGTACGTTGTCATGATGCCTGCTTGTGTAAATCACCCATCATGAAATGGGCAAACACCTTGAAAGAATCTTCAAAAAGAATTCATTAAAGCAGAATGCAGGTTCTCACAAGACCCACTGGTACAATGATGCAGACAGATTCCTAAAACACTCACCTAGCAGAGGAAGCCCTTACTACAAGGGGCCAGCCCTCCAGAAAACAAGTCTGTTTCCTTTTCAGGGGGGGGGGCAAAGGGGGCAGGGGGGGTCTTTTCCTCGAATTTCATTCTTAAAATTAAAAAATCAGTAGCTTTTTTGCTAAGTCAAGGTAGCATATGCCACTTTCTGTTCCTTTGTGATCTCCTACTGGGAGTGCCCCTCGGGTTAGGTTGTACTTTTCCTTGAACATCTTCATAAACAAAAAGTTTAATGTCAACTTACAACAGGTTCTTACATTATAATCTTAGATATAAAAGTAAATTTGAATTATAGTCAAATGAGATTGTAAGAGTCCTAGGAGTTTAGACTGGGACCAAGTTAAATGAAAATAAGGAGACAATCCTATTTTATTTTCCATTTCTCTATTAAGCATGTCAAAGGAGGGTAGAGATGATTATTACATTTCTAGACATATAAAAACATAGTACCTATGAAGCAGCATTTTGATGTTTATAAAAGTATCAGTTTCTAAAAAATATATAGAAATGCAGCAATTAGCACAAGCACTTTTCACTATTACATTGTAGAAGTGTACAGAATTAGTAAAAATGTAGAGAAACAACATATTGATTAATAGTTGATAGTCAGAAGTGTTTGCTCATTAATTCATTGGTGATGCTTTCAAATACAGCCTTTTACTAAAATATTTCACATGGTAGAAATACCATAAAGCTATAGGTATCATTTAAATGTCATACTTCAGGTTCTGAATAAAAACCACTTCTAAATTCCACACATTGGGGAGGCCGGGGTGGCTCAGTGGGTTGAGCGCTCACTTTGCAGTGCCAGGGACCGGGGATTGAGTCCCGGTCCCAGCCCATGTGGAACCATGTGCTGAGCGGGGAGCTCCCCCGGTTTAGTTCTCTCTGTCTCTGTATCTCTCTCTCTCTCTCTCCCTCTCTCTGTCAAAAATAAATAAATAAATAAAATATATTAAATTCCACACATTTACATTTACTTAGAATAATTATTATTCCAGTGTTATTCTTTGATGGTAGTAACATGTAATTCTCATATTCTCTAAATTTTTGTTCACCTAAAAACCCAAAGAAATGTTCTAATTCATGGAAGCAAGTAGAATTATTGGTGTTAAGGGGTTTGGAACTCTCTCATCCTTTCTCCTATGGGCCCCAGTGAATTTGAAAAACAAATCAGACTAGATGGGGATCAAAGGAAACTATCAAAGGTACTTAGCCCTCTGCTGTTGTCTACGTATAGCAATAGTTAAGCTCCCTCATACATGTCCTACTCTTTCCCCAAATCTAGACTCTGGGGCCTATTTTGAGGAAGGATGAATCTTCAGGGCTCTCGTATCCGAACATCTGCGTGGAGCATCATAGGCTATAACAACCCCTGTGGTATGCCAGACAGAAGGTGTGCGTGGTGACTTCACCCACTGATACCATGAGCCAACTCACCCATCAATTACATTATTCTCCTTCACATAGAAAAGAACTAGTGAGGGATACAGAGAAAATCAGGACATTTTCTCTTCAATATTGCCCCCCTCTTAAGAAAATTTAAAAAAACAAAACAAAACAAACAGAAAATATGAGTATTCCCCCAGAAACTAATTTTGTAAAAAATATATTATAGTGCTGTAATAATAATCACATTCTTTTTTAAAAAAAAAAGAAAGATTATTGTTTTGCCACAATACTTTCCAAAATTAATCAATTACTCGAGATGGTTTGGCTAGTTTCTTTTTCCTCCCCAGTGAAAGCCACTAACAATTATGATGATAAAATCAGACACCTTTTCTATTGACCTGAAAGAAAGTGATCATAGAATATGCAAATTTTATCAAGTATAACATCTCTCATGTGCATTTGAATATTTGTGTAGTGATAATTTCTGTTTGTTTAATGGTAGTGGAAATGATCCTAAGAGATACTGGCTTGCAGATCAAGGCTGGAGGAAGCTCTCTCATAAGGTTACTTCACACATAGATTCACCCACCACATGCCAGGCAGTGTTCAAAGCACTGGAGCAACAAACGAAGTTGTGTTTTCATTAACTTTCATTCTAGAAAGTGGTTATAGTCAATAAGTAAAAGAAATACATAAGCAAGATAATTTTATGGAGTGATAAGTAGAACATAAAACACAAAAGCTACTCAGCGTGATAGTTACTGGAGATCCCCAACTGGAAACTGGAGAAGATGACTTTGGACTAAGTAGTCAAGAAAAACTCTCTGAGAAACCATTTGGGCCAAGACATAAATAGAAGGAGCCAGCCAGATCTGAGCGACTGTCCAAGGTTTTCAGACATACACAAAGGCCCAGAAATGAGAAAGTACAGTTTCCGTTTTTATAGAATCCTGCCTAGTTTATTCCAAGAAAAATCACTCGATAAGATGTTAACAAGCAGTCAAACAGCTTATTCTTTTGTAAATAACACATGGTAAACCAGTGGGAAATGGCAAACGACTAATGATGAACCCTGTGGTGTTCATCCATGAGGAACAAATGACTGAACATATACCCTGTGCCTACTAAATGCCAGGCAATGATAACAGTTCTTTTATATTCTGCTCAATTTCAACAAATATTTCCACTGTTCATACAGCAAACTTGTATTGAGTTCCTCTATGTGCCAGGCACTGAACTTGACATTAGATTCAAATATGAACATCACATTGTACTCCCTGCAGGGCTGTTAGACTCGATTGAGGGAAGGCCACAATTAAACAAGCAATTGTGATAGATAGTAGACTCTCAGTTAACCAGTACCTATGGGGATTGATAGATGCCAGATAAGTGTAAGTAGACTCTCTGTTAACCAGAACTAAGCAACTGGCACTCAAGCTTGAATGCCAGTTGCTTGAGTTCTGGTTAACAGAGAATCTACTGCAGCTTGATTAGTATCACTGAGTGAGAAAAACTGTGGTATGAGTACGCATGGAGTTGCTCTTGAGCTATACAGGGAAGGGGACGGAGTCAGTCTTCCTAGTGGCACTTAAACAAGGTTTTATGGTGTGTAGCAAATTAGCAGGCCATGTGGCTGAAAGTGGTCTACAGAAAAAAAGAATTACAAGTTCTTCCCCACATCTGGATCCATAAAAGGTGAAGAAAACTGTCAAGAGGTAGGGCTTCAGAATCTGCAGCAGCAGACTGCACCCAGCCCTGGATGCTGAGCAGAGGAATGAGGACTGTATGTGGCAGCAAGAAGAACTACTACAGAGTTAAGCAAGGGAATGAATGTTATCATAGATGTATGAGTTTTTAAAAACCCCTGTAGTTTCAATGCAGAGATTGCAAGACGGGTAAGAAGAAAAGCAGGTTGGACACAGTTAACATAATGCCTTCAAGTAGTTTGCTACGAAAACTTAGAAGCCTCCATTGAGCTGGATTTTCACAGTGCATTGCTTTGAAGGAGCTTACACCTTACTTATAAACTTCACTCCCACTTTTAATACTCAGGTGGTGAATTTAATCACAGAAGGCTGCATTGCATTACTTACTTTGTTTTGAAATGTGAGCTTTTCACTGAGTCAGCACAACCATATCGCTTAGCTCAGTAAAACATGTCAATCTTACGGCTCTGAAACTGCCATTAACACGCATGGCATCAGATTATTCTAGGTGATATGAAATTAAATCATGACTCGTTCAAGATATTCTAATCAGCTACACCATTAACTATTTTCAAATGGTAATCAACTCATTTCCAAATGAACAGTTATATATTCAGCTTGCTCCAGGAATTCTATGAATGCATTTGCCATTATAAGTTATAATTATATTACTTTTAGAAGTCATTTACAGAAATTGAACAAACTAAGAAAAATTCTAAGATTCTTGTGTGACAGTGCAATTAAACAATATGAACTGAGAGAGTCTACTTCATATTCTGAAATCTAGTTATAAGGTATTTTCTGAGAAATTATATTTTTGAAATAAATATAGACATTGTTCAGATTAAGACTTTCTAGCTTTAAAATATGGACCAACAAGCTTTTTATCAGATAACATATTATAATTTGTTATGTGCTGTATTAAATACATTTCTCTAACAGAGAGAAAGCCCTTTAATAGGAAGGCAGGTGGCAATGTCTGCAGCAAAAAGACTTGGAGGAAGATTGCTAATACTTTTGCAGCACCTACTACGTGCCAGGTCCTATGCTAAGGACTGCGTATATTTTGACCTATGTCATCTATTATTTCATCCTGAATACTTGATAGAAAAACCCATCTTCCTCTAGTCAGAATCCATTAGTTTCAGGTAGGTAGTTATAAAAGGGATTATAGTGTTATTCTAATTACTCATTGCTATATAACACACCACACTAAAGCTTTAGGAGCTTAAAATAACAATCACCATTTATTATCGTTCATGATTCTCTGGGTTGGCTAGGTATTTCTGCTCTGTGGCATTGGCTGGACACTGGGTTGACTGCAAGGTCTACAACAGCCTCACTCACATGGGAGGGAGTTGGTGTTGGCTGCTGGACAGGTATTCAGTTCTGAGCATTGGCCCAAGGCCTTAGATTTTCTGTATAAAATCCCCTCTACATAGTTGCTTAGACTGTCTCACAGAATAGCAATTGGTTTCCAAGAAGAAGCATTTTATGAGTGAGCATTCAGAGAGTATAAATCCAGCATTAAAACACTTATTGGGGTAAGTATAATAATGCCACTCTTCATGCTCCCTGCTCCCCAAATTTATCTATGCTCTAATCCTCAAACCTGTAAATATGTTCTGCATGGCGAAAGAAACTGGGCAGATGTGATTAATTAACACGAGATGGGAAGATCAGCCTCTATTATCCAGGAAGGGCTAATAGAATCACAATAGTCCTCATAAGAGGGAGGCGGGGGTAAGAGAGATTTGAAGATGTTATACTATTGGCTTTGAAAAAGGAGGAAGGTCCTCTGTCATTTTGTAATTGGTTTGTTTTCTGTTGAATTGTATGAGCTCTTTATATATCGGAGGCATTGCACTTCTCCCATGAAGACAGGCATAAACGGTCAAGAGAGATATGAAAAAATGTTAACTTCTCACTACCTATTAGGGAAATGCAAATTAAAACCACAATGAGATGCCACCCAGTGTCTGTTAAACAGCTATCATCAACAAGATAAATAATAACAAGTGCGGGAGAGGCTATGGAGAAAAAGGAACTCTCATACACTGCTGGTGGGAATGTAAACTGGTACAACCACTATGGAAGGCAGTGTGGAGGTTCCTCAAAATATTGAGAATAGAATTACCATATGACCTAGCAATCCCTCTTCTGGGAATCTACCCAAAATGTATGAAAACCTTTGTCCGTAAAGGTTAACAGTGGACAAGATATAGAAACAACCGAAGTGTCCTTTGATAGACAGTTGGATAAAGAAGATGTGGTACATTTATATAATGGAATATTACTTGGCCATAAAATGATGAAATGTTGCCATTTTTGACAACATGGATGAATCTTGAGATTATCATGCTAAGTGAAATAAGTCAGGCAGAACCATATGACTTCACTCATTTGTGGGATATACAACTAAAGGCAACAAAAGAAGAAGGTAAACAAAAAAACAAAACTCACAGACAGAAAATAGTTTAGCAGTTACCAGAGGGCAAGTGAAAAAGGTGTTGGTAGAGGAGGGAGATGGGATCAAATACTGTATTAATATGTGGTGATAGAAGGAGAACTGACTCTGAGTGGTGAGCACACAATGCAACACATAGAAATAAAGAGCTATAGAACTGTATACTTTTTTATTGTTAAATTTATTGGGTTGACATTGGTTAGTAAAAATTACATAGGCTCCAGGTGTACAATTTTGTAGAACTTAAGTCTATGTGTTACAATATGTGTTCGTCACCCAGAGTCATCTTTCTTCCCATCACCATATATTTGGCTTTCTCTCCCTCCTGTCCCAACCCCCTGCCACCCTTACCCTCAGCTAACCACTAAACTATTGACTATGTTCATGAGGTTTTGTTTCTTTGTTGCTTTCAGTTTTATATTCCACAAATGAGTGAAGCCCTATGGTTCTTAGTTTTTTCTGTCTTACTTATCTCACTTAGCATGATGATCTCAAGGTCCATCCATGTTGTTGCAAATGGCAGAATTTCATCTTCTCTTATAAAAATTTAGCTGAGTAATATTTCATTGTGTAAATGTACCATAGCTTTTATATCCGGTTATTTAGCAGAGGGCACTTTGGTTGTTTCCACAAATAGGGCACTGTGAACAGTGCTGCAATGAACATTGGGGGTACATATGCTTTTACAAACTAAGGGTTTCAAGAATTGGGGGTAGATATACCCAGAAGGGGAATTGTGGAATAACTCCATTTCCAACTTTTAGAAAAGATTTATTTGTATTGTTTTTGACAAAGAGAGAGAGACAGAGAAAGACAGAACAAGCCAGAGAAAAGGGGGAGGGCCCAGAGCAGTTTCCATAGTTGCACATTGTTAGTTTTCTACATAGTTTCATTCCACATGTGGGGATGGGGCTGCACAGGGCAGGAACCAACTGGGGAACTCCCACATAGGAGGGTCACCTGGCTGAAAACCAAACTGGGGGCCCAGTTCAGCATGTGGGTCCACACAGGCCGGGGTTGGGATTTGATCCTTGGACCCTGGGGTTGTAAGAGGAGTGCTCAACCCACTGAGCCATCCTAACATCCTCCATTCCCAATTTTCTGAGGAATCTTCATACTGCCTTCTGTAGTGGTTGTACCAATTTACATTCTCATCAGAAGTGTACAAGGGTTTCTTTTTCTCCACACTTCAGCACTTGTTATTCCTTGTCTCGTTGATTATAGACATTCTAACAGGTGGAAGGTGAAATCTCATTGTGGTTTTGATTTGCATTTCTCTAATAGCTATTGAAGTTGAGCATTTTTTCATATGTCTTATTGGCTGTTTGATTGTCTTCATAGGTGAAGTGTTTGTTTAGGTCTTCTGCCCATTTTTCAACTGGATTGCTTTCGTTGTTGTTGTTGAGATGTATGAGTTCTTTATATATTTAAGATATTAGCTCCTTATCAGAGGCATTGTTTGCAAATATTTTCTCCCAATTGGTTGGTTGCCTCTTTGCTTTGCTGATGGTTTCCTTTGCTGTGCAGAAGCTTTTTAGTTTGATAAAGTCCCATTCATTTATTTGTGCTTTTACTTCCCTTGCCTTTGAGGTCAGGTTCATAAAGCCTTCCCTGAACTGAAGATCTTTAAGTTTAGTACTGATGTTTTCTTCTATGCAGTTTATTGTATTGTGTCTTATGTGAAGGTCTTTGATTCATTTTGAGTTACTTTGGGTATATGGTGACACATAGCAATTCAGATTCATTTTTTTGCATGTGGTTTTCCAATTTTCCCAGCCCATTTACTGAAGGGGCTTTCATTTTCCCACTAGATATTTTTCACTCC
Organism: Craseonycteris thonglongyai; assembly: GCA_004027555.1. Taxonomy (NCBI): domain Eukaryota; kingdom Metazoa; phylum Chordata; class Mammalia; order Chiroptera; family Craseonycteridae; genus Craseonycteris; species Craseonycteris thonglongyai. The sequence goes on from PVKE010008037.1 coordinate 35,592, forward strand.
TTTGTCAAAAATTATCTGTCTAAATATTTGTGGGTTTATTTCTGGGCTTTTCATTCTGTTCCATCGGTCTATGCATCTGTTTTTCTGCTGATACCAAGCTGTTTGATTACTGATGCTTTGTAGTATCGGCTGAAATCAGGGAGTGTGGTGCCTCCTGCTTTATTCCTTTTTTTGTAGAATTGTTTTGGTAATTTGTTGTCTTTTGTGTTTCCACACAAATCTGATGATTTTTAAATCTATTTCTTGAAAGAATGTCTGTGGGATTTTGATGGGAATCTCTATATTGTTTTGGGTAATATGGTCATTTAAACTGTGCTAATTCTTTCAATCTGTAAACATAGAATATCTATCTATTTCTTTGTGTCTTCTTCAATTTCTTTTAATAATGTCTTATAGCTTTCAGTATATAAGTCCTTCACAGAATTATACACCTTAAATTATATAATTTTACTAACCAATGTCACCCCAATAAGATAGGTAGATAGATAGATAGATAGATAGATAGATAGATAGATAGATAGATAAATAGATAGATAGATAGATAGATAAAATGGAAGAAGGGACAAATAGCCAAGGAATGCAGGTAGCCTCTGGAAGCTGGACAAGGCAAGGAAATAGATTCTCTCCTATATCTTCCAGAAGGAATGTCGTCCTGCTGACACCTTGATTTTTAGTCCAGTGAGACTTTTTTTTAAATTTATTTTTTAATTTATTTTTTATTGTTTCCGAGAGAGAGATACAGGGACAGAGAGAGAACTGAACTGGGGGCACTCCCCAGTTCAGTACACAGGTCTGTACGGGCAGAGCCGGGATTCGATCCTTGGTCCCCGGTGCTGCAAAGTGAGTGCTCAACCCACTGAGCCATCCCTGCTTCCCCCCAGTGAGACTTCTGACCTACAGAACTATAGGATAAGTTTGTTTTGGTTTAAGCCAATCGATTTGTGGAATTGGTTGAAACAGCAGCTCAAAACTAGTCCTTGAAACCACTATTCTTATCCCATTTGTTAATACCAAAGGCTAGAGCCCAGAATCACTGGACTGAATTCATGGAAGCACAGTTCATAGTAACGGTCCACCACCAAAGTAACAATCCAGTGTAAGTACCGTTTCCTTCCAAATGTTTCCTGTGATTTCGTGTTCTGTTTCTGCTGTAAAAGCTTACTGCAAATTTACTGACTTAAAGCAACACAAATTTATTATTTCACAGCTTGTGTGGGACCTAAGTCTGACTTGGGTTTGACCAAGCTAATCTCAAGGTGATGGCAGGATTGCATTCCTTACTGGGGGCTCCTGGGAAGAATCTAATTCCAAGCTCATTCCTGTTGTTGATCGAATTCAGTTGCTTGGGGTTGTAAGACTGAGGTCTCTATTTCCCTGCAGGTTGTCAACTGGGAGATGTCCTTAGCTCTGAGGGTTCTCTCCAGCCCTCACATGTGACCCCCAACAGCACAATAAACCCTTCTCACACTCGGAGTTCTCTGATTTTTCCTTCTGCTTCTCTGCTTCTAAGAAGTCATGTGATTAGATTGGGCCTACCGACAATAATCTCTCTGTCTTCGTATCTATAACATTAATTACCTCTGCAAAGCTCCCTTTGCCATGTAACAAAATATAGGGACGAGGGCATATTCAGGGGCTGTCATTATGCCTACCACAGTTCTCCAAAACTGGAATCTTCATGCCAAAGAGAAGTTACAAGTACAGTACCAATCTACTTTCTGCCCTGTTCAGGCTAAACCCTCAAAGGCCCAATTGACACAGATAAACACATCATCATTCCGCTATTCACTGGACTTCAATAGCATCTCCAGGAGACAATTTATTTAAGACGTTACTCCTCCAAAATTAGTCACAGTTGAGTATTTCATAATTAGCTCTGTTCCATCAATAAAGGGCAAGGCTTCTCAAAAGAGCAACTGTGGTATTTTTGTAGTGCCCACATAAACTGCCTTCCATGACAACGAAGGAGAACAATCTGAAAGTCAACTGATTGAATTGTACCTACAGTGGTAGTTGTATCTTCAGATCCCTGTTAGTTCTCAAACAATTTTGGACTTTGTTTTTCTGAATCTACTAGTGGTTACTTATGACAGCATCTAGGGTGAACTGATTATCCAATGTTTTAAACATGTGTCTCTTACTTATAGATACATAGAGATGAAGATGAATAGGTGGGTATGGGGCAATAACCATGCATATTTTTTTTTAATCCAAATGCCTTACAGATTCATTTTTAAATACTAATTTTCCAAATATTGTATTAGAGAGTCAAGGACAATTTTGAGACAACAAAGCCACAAGAATTAAACTATGGAATATTGAGATATTTGGATATTATCCAAAGTTAATGAGAATTTTATCCCAACTTTTTTGTTATTTGGTTATTCAACTAGGAGAGAAATATATGAATGAGCTAGTGGAAAGAAAGGCCACTTTATATTCACTGAAACCTTCTTATCTGTGACTTAAATTTAAATTCTGTTGCCCCAGGAAAAATTTCAGAGTGCCGCCTCCACCCTGACCCATGATAGAAAAAGCTTGGGGAATATTAGGACTACCTGGGAAGAAGTTTGGAAGCTTTTAGGCTAACTTTATACAGTGAGGGGGAAGGGAGCCTCCTTCTGGTCAATTCAGTAGAAGAAAATTTTGTCTTTCGCTAGAAGTTTTTCTTTGACTATTTTACTGCTGAAATTGCAACCAGTTTCACTTAATGGAAAGATTCTGTAGTATGAACACAAGAAGAGCAAAGAACAGAATCATTCTGAACTACATCAGCAGAAATGTACCCCAACATACACTCACTTTAAAGTAAAGGAAGTTCTGTACTGTTTCAATTACTAGATAATCATTTTACACAGTAGTCAAATTCCAAAAAAAAAAACCACAGCCAGCACATTAAATATGTTCTCAAATTATGGGTAGACTTAGCACAATCCCTATTAGCTCAGTAACTTTAAAGCAAAACTTTAAAAGGACCTTTCCTTTATTAAAATATCTATTAATTTAATGAGGTCTCAATAGAGACTTCTAATATTTTTAAAACTATGTAACATTTCACAACTTTGCGTGTCATCCTTGTACAACAGCCATGCTAATCTTCAATGTATCGTTCCAATTTTAGTATATGTACTGCTAACAAGAGTGCTAGACTTCTAATATTTATAATAAATGTACTATAGAAGCATAAATCCTGATTCATATATTTCAATTTACAAATACATCAATTTGATTAATGGAATCGTTGTTCTGTCCAAGCACGTTAAATTATATCCATAGCTGAATCCCTGAAGTAAATTCTGAGCTCACACAGGAAACATCCTGCCAAGAGAGCATTCGGCACACTGTAAGCCGTCAATACATACGGAAAATAATAAATGTAGTCTATCAAGTCATACATAGCATAGATTTTTAAACACATGTGAATTATTCAATAAAATGTAAAAAACAGTCAGTTAGTCCCTCATCCAACACACCTAAGAGTCGTTTCCCCTTCCATTAATTGCAATGCATTCTGGAAACATTAATTAATGTTAATCAAGCTTACCATGAGGGTACATCAGTATTATGGTCAATGTACTTGGAGATCTTAATAATAAGGATTTTAGTCTCAGCATTCCTGTTCCCTCAGTTTATGCTGATATTTCATTGCATGTCATAATGTAGAAAATAATCATTCACCAGGTGCAGCCTTTCACGTCATCTGGAACAACGTTCTAAATTCTCACTCTCAGATACTGAATGGAGGGGGGACGCCCCTGTACAAGGTGCTATGCTAGGCACTGGGTAGGCAGAAATGAAGAGCGGTGTAGTTCCTGCCCTCAGTAAGGTACTGGTCTGGTAGATAGAAGTTTCAACTTAAGAACAACCTAGTGTTATCTGTGCTGAGATACACAGAATGAGACTACAAACGAGGAAGTTGTCAGTTCAGAGTCAAGTCTAGGGGAGAAGAGCTGGAAAAAGTTCTCCCATTATACCTCAGCACATGAGTTTCCTACAGTAAAAGGCATCTGAATGTCTCCGTCTTCTTGTGAGAATGGTAGAAAATTTAAGGAGAATTAAATACAGGAAAAGAAGGCCCTGGGATATCTTAAAAATGACCCTTAATGAAATCAATGTTTGCAAAAGGCCGTTCCTTAACCATCTCTCACAGACTTCCGATACCAGACGGCCCATACCAAAATGGAACTTCCTACTGGGTGCCATCCAGGGAAAACCTACGCACACATGACATACTCCCTGACACCACAGATATTTTTTCACTTTGGTTTTTATTCACCGGTCTCAGAAGTAATTAAGGCCTTGGGACTCTGATTCACCAGTGGGCCAAAGCCCCCCTCTTCTCTGTTCAGTTCTCCAAAGAAATTTGCTTGTTCTGTGTAAATAGGATTCCTAAAGATATGTTCCCAAATCTCAAATTATCTGAGTTCAAAGAGCCAGTGAGCTCCTGGCTCACCACCACCTCTGTCAGTTCCAACCATTACCACGTGGGCCTGTCACCGCCAGCAAGGGTCATGTCCACTTGTGTCTTGGGATCCTCCATGGCTCCTGCCACACAGGTAGCTCATTGGATGACTTACAATAATGATGACAATAGCAACAAACACAGAAACTCTCCAAATATGACTGGAATGGCAAAATCCTAAGATTGTTTCATGTGTTAGAAGTCCTCAGAAAAATTGGGTCAGTGGACAGTTGAGCCTCTTAAATACGCTCTATGCATTTTATATTCCCATTCTCTCTCCCCCACAGTATCACAAGTAATAGAGGATTGACTGGCATGTGTGCTCCTTATCTGTGCTCCCAGGAAGAAGTACAGAGACTGTTAGTGCCAAATAGGGCATTTTATTCTGTTAAGTACACAGAAGTCACCATATGGAACAGGTTCTACCTGAGGCCTGCCTGGGTGAAGTCCAAGTTACTGTGAGACCTTATGTCCAATTTTCCATGGTTCTGAATTACCAAGTGATGTCCAAAGTGCTGCCATAGATGCCAGGCCTGTTAGTAGAAGCAGGCAGGAGAGGCCTAACTAGTGTTCCCTTAGCAGAAGGGAGCCTTTGATCTCAATGTAAGGTCACAGTTGGGTTGCTTGCACCCCTTTCTGGATTCATAAATCTCATATTTATTACAAGAATATTTTTTTTGATATCTAAGGGATAAAAGGCTTGTTTGCGCTAAGCAAAGAAAAAGCTTAGTAATTTATGGGAAGTTGTATTTAACTATTGGGTCAGTGGCTTACTTTTGCACATGTTCTCATAAATGTATAATAATTGGCAATGTTCTATGTGAGAATCACCTTGTAAACTAAATGTCCTGGCAGAAGAATAACAGTTGGTGGCACCCAAGACATTAGGGAAATTGGCAGCCACAGAAAGCTCCTGTAATACTTTTCTGCCCAGCCTCAAGCTAACCACCAAGAAAGGAACATAGTTGTTCAATGTGCTTAGATCTTCTGTTGACTGTTGACCTCCTAGGTAAATTTCATGATCAAGGAGAAGTTGGAAGTAGCAACAGCATTTATCCCAGTGCTCATTCATTGAAGAAAAATATTATCTGACTTATAATCAGTCTTTCATGTCTCATGTACTCCCAAACAATGTCAGATTGAGGAAAAACAAATTAAAGAGAAAAATGCTCAGGGAAGGGGTACATGCATGGGTTCACATGCTTTATTTTCAAGCAACTAAGACCTACACATTTAAGTGTGCTTCTGAGAACTTCAGAGCCTTGTACGTTCGCCTAACTCCTTCTAGGGATGGGAAATCCCACAATGCAGACAATGACCATCTGAAGTTGCTGCTATTATGATGCAAGTTGGTATTGTCATTAAATTGACTCAAGGCAGTCTCTTTGTTTTGTGATCAATCCTGGACACTGGAGTGCTTAATGTAGCTGTCAAAGGGTTATGATAGGACTTTAGAGCTGCAGCTACCATTTGACTAAGACCTACTAGATAATGTGCTCTATATTCTACCTCTAACCCCTTTCCCATCCTGCTGAATTCTTGCAGGACTTATATTCTTATCCCTATTTTACAGATCAGAAAATTGAACCTCAGAGAGTTCAAAAGTGGAAAAAAATGATATGTAAACTTAACTTAGTTTAACTTCAAGTCAATCTTTTTCCTCTATATGCACAGCCACTGGACTTTATCTATCTCTAGGATTACAGCCAGCTCTCAAGCCTTATTTTCTAAGAAACCCTGCTTTTCTGGGTGGTTACTATTCTTGAGAGACAAATGTAATATGTATGGCCTTCCAGCTAGAAGACACAGTAAATCCACCCACTCTGCTGAGCTAGGACCAGAAAGCATGGCCCCTCATAACTGAGGTATCGAGAAGGTAGGAACAAAGTTTATGAAACACAGTAGAAAGGAAGCTTCACTTGGTCACCCCTAAGAAAAATCTGAGATGCATCATTCATTCATTCATTCAACAAATATCTACTGAGTGCCTCCTCTGTGCCAGGCACTTTATTATGTGCTGGACTTAAAATAATTGGGAAGAGATAATATAAGAGATAAAATAATGTGGGAAGGGTCCTCAAAACCCTTCCCACATTAAGGAGACAGATATCAAAAGAGCTATTTCTATGCAGAACGACAAAAGCTCCTATTGAAACAAGTGTGAGGTTATTGAACACAGAGCAGGGACAACCATTTGTCATGAAGGATTTAGAACACCTCCCAGGAGAAAAACAACACCTAGGCAGAGTCCTAAAGAACAAATGAGAGTAAGGGTGGCCACAGAAGGGAGACTGTTAGGAGTTGTCCAGGCAGAAAGAACAGGATGTACATAGACCTAGATGTAAGAGAGACCCCATTTATTCCAAAACCTGGGGGCTCCGCCACGCTGCGAGAGGGAAGAAAGGGGAGAAAATAATGGCATTGTACAACTAAAAACAGTAACGATCATGAAGGTCTTCATGAAGTGTTAGGTCTTTAAGAGTCTTATATAACTGATGTCCAAGAGCCTCCCTGAGATAAGAATCTCAGGTAGTCAAATATAGACATGCACAGTGAACAGCAGCCAAAATACACATAACTTAAGAGGAAATCGCTTCGAGGAAAATAGATATGGAACACGATGCGTGGGCTTCTACCTATCTCAGTCCATGTAAGGGAAACATACCCTTCCACACTCAAGTAGTCCACTTACCTTTGTAGCCCCTTTCATGTCTACCTAAATACATAACTCAAAATCTTCATTTTTCTTAAAAAGATAAATACTGTATGATCCCATTTATAAGAGGGATCTAAAGCAGTCAAATTTATAGAAATGAAAAGTACAATGGTGGTTACCAGGAGCTGGGAGGAAGGGGAAATGGGGAGTTGTTTTAGGCATATAGTTTCTATTTTGCAACACAAAAAAGTCATAGAGACTCACACAATAGTGTGACTACACAGAGCACTACTGACTATACACTTAAAAGGGTTAAGGCGGTAAATTTCATGTTATTTTTGCCACAATTAAAAAATAAATTTTCAAAAGTTCTGTATTTTTCTGAAATGGTTAGTCATCTTTGCTTGAAGAAACCCCACCCTCTTCCCCAAAATCACTCTCTCCTATTTCTAGTTGCTTAGTCATGCATCTCCTTGTAACAACTAGTTCCGTCTGAAACTGTTAACTTAGCATTTTTAATTTAATGCCTTTTTATATACTTGAGTCTTAATGAGACAATAACAGCAAAATTATTTTAAAGTCAATATCTGTACCTTACATTATATTCCCTCTGTGCCCTGCCTATAGCAGCATTCAATAAGCACCGGCTGTTTCAGCTCAGCTGGGTCACAGCGGGCTCCACGAGATTTGGAGAGCAGAGGCTGAATCTGAATTCAACATAAAGGACGGTGGGAGAAAGACGTGAGGAGCAACACTCACCACAGAAGGCACAACTGGCAGTCCAAGGCCACTGTGCGGAGGGTGACCCCTTTCATTGGCTCATCCTTTTAGTCAGTGAAAGATTACTAAGTTCCTACGTACATATAATACCTACTTGTTCTGTGGGATAGGAGGCTGACACAATCTCTACATGTAGGAATTTATAATTAGCAGTTAATTTATCACTCTTTCTCCCAAGAAAAGCTGGGGGAAGAGCGCCAGATACATTGGGCTCATGACCGCCCAGGTTCTCAGGGCTGAAACCCAGATATAGTAGCAACTCAAGAAGGACTGAAATAGGTGCAAACATGTGTGCAAGGGAAAGAAACAGAGAAACAATGCGTGACAAGTTAAATGTGTCATCCGGTATAAGAAGCAAGTACAAACGCCAAAACAGGAAACAAAGACAAAGGTGAGGTAAATGCAGTAATGGAGCAAGAATTAAGGACCAAGGATAGGCAAGGACAAAATCAAAAGGTCTTTGGCCATTGTCAGAAATAGGATACACAGAATTTTCTTAATGAATGCACTTCTAATTATAATAGAAAGGTTCCCTAGGGTTAAAGGCCCAGGGTCAGGAGAAACAGATAAGTAGGATAAATCTATAAGCAATCAAGTTAGAAATACTAAGTGCCATAAGAAAGGTGACAAATATTAGGATACTACCCAAGAGGCTACATAACATAGCAGTTAATAGCACAAATACTGATACTGAAGTAAGTACCTCAGTTCAAATCACGACTATGTAACCTTGGGTGAGATAAGGATAGGCCTTCATTTTCTCGTCTTTAAAATAGAAATGGTAATTATAGCTATTGTGAGGATGAAATGATTTGATTTGTGTAAAAGCTTCAGGAGAGTGCCTAGTACATAGCAAGCTTTATAAGTGTTAGCTATTATGATTTAAAGGTGTGATCACTTCCAAGTGTGAGGGTCAGGGGTACTTTGTATAGGAACTGGTAATTGAGCTGTCTTTTGAACGATAGGTACCACTTGGACATATGGGAAGCGGGCAGGTCAAAGCGGCATGGATGCTCAAATTGTGTTTAGAGAAAAGAAAGAAAATGTTTAAAGCATAGGGCCTATGTCAGAGAATAACAGGAGATAGGAATGGAAAGGTGAGTTTTGCCAGGGAAGTTCAGTGTCAGGCTAAGAAGTCTGATCCTTATGCAGAAAGAGATGGAGAATCATTGGGGGATTCTGAACCGGGATCAGAGCAGGAAGATGATTCTGGCAGCTCTTTACTGTATGCACTGTGGAGAGAAGGGACAGTAGCAATGAGCCCAGGTAAGGAGTATTAATACAATTACCCATGTAAGGCATTAGGGCAGAGTTGTAAGAAAGTGCCCTAGGAAAGAGATACAGATAATAAATATGAAACACACAAGCTATTAACATACAAAATACATACTATATATTCCATTGTGACAGCCAAGAATTGGCATCCCTCTTGATTCCATTTTTTATCGGCCTAGAATATTCATTTCTATGCAAATTCCTTAAGAAAGTATTCAACTTCTTCTAAACTATGACCCTAATCTGGAACCCCAAACTTCTCTCTCTCTCACTTCAATAGCACACCCCATGCTATAGCTTTCATTGGTATCCCCAGTCAGTGAGAACACGTAAGTCATAAAACACCATATAAATTTCAGAGTTTATTATTTTAATCAATTTTATTTTCTTTACTTCAGGCCTTGGCTTACCAGTGTTTTCACCTGGACGAGTGTTTTTATCTCCAACTGCCAAATTCCCATCTCACCTTCAAGACCCGGCTGGAACTGCTTTCCCCATGAAGCCTTCTTTAGTCTCTGCAGCAGGAAAGATCGAGCTCCCTCTCAGCCCTTGATATGTTGGCCTCACATCACTACAATTCAGTGCAAAATGCAATCAATGCCTTTTGTGATCATGCCATAGCCGTGTCATTACTAATCAATTTTTAGAAATTGGAATAGTGTTTGAGAGTTTACAAAGTCATGTCTCATCTATATATAGGATAAACTAATCCTTTTAACTCCTTTTGATATAAAAGACAGAAAAAGTATTACCCTCATTCTTTACTGCTGATGAAAGAATAAATGAATTAATTACCCCAAGGCACGTAGCTGGAAAGTAGCAGCCCCAAGTTCAAGCCCAAATCCAGGGTTATTTCCAAGCCACCGCTGCCCACCTGCCCATGGCAGGTATTACCTCTGTTAAACGCTTTCTCTGCCCCTGCCCATCTGTTACAGTGCCCTAACCCATCACAGTTGCAGCCAAAATGAAGCCTATTTGACATCCTGGATGCAGGAAACATGGAGAAACCAAGTTGTCCATCTCAGAACAGCAAAGATTGGGCCAGACTGTGCCGTACCTGACTACTTCTGACTTAGTACAGTTTTCTTAGGATACTGCTCAGCAATACATTAGACATTCTGCCCCAATTCTACCCAGTACAGGAGAGGAAAGAGAAAGGAGGAGTCCTAAGAATTTTGCATAAATTTATAATATTCTGTGACTTTAGTTAAGCATTTTGCTTTTTCCATCATTCGACTATAATGGGTAGTTCGTCATTTTTCATCTTCTAGCTTTTGAGTTGGACCAAAAAGAAAAATCTAGCAAAGGGGAGAAATAATTGAGTGGTGTAAGCCGTTAATTCATGAAGTATAACATTTTTCTCTGCCAAACCCTTATCCTTGTCAAGTTTTTGCCAAAACCAGTTATTTTTGGACTTATTAAACACAGTACTAAAGCAAGCAAATTACAATATAAATTATATCACAACATTACTTAGAGAAAGAAAATAATAGATAATTAAATTCCTCAATGCAATCTTCGAAGGATAGTGATTTCTAATGAATTATATAATGTAGATATTTAGGAAACTATTTCCTCTTGAGAGGAATGTTCCTTTATTAACTTTGAAAAATCAGAAAGATGCCCCACACAAATTGTACATATTCTTGGTTTTCTTTTTTTCTTTTTTTCTTTTTTTTAATATTTTTATTTATTTTTTATTGTTTTTGAGAGAGAGAGAGATACAGAGACAGAGAGAGAACTGAACTGGGGAAACTCCCCAGTTCAGCACATGGGTCTGCATGGGCCGGGCCGGGCCAGGATTCGATCCTCGGTCCCCAGCGCTGCAAAGTGAGCTCTTAACCCACTGAGCCATTCCGGCTTCCCCTTGGTTTTCAAATAAGGGGTTTTTCATTAAAATAACAATACTTAGAGAGAATAATATTGCATATATAATTTTATATTTTGAAAACTTCTCTCACTTTGATTCTCTTCAACCTTCACAGAAAACCCAATGCCTCATCACATCTTTATTTTAATCTTCATTGCCTTTTTTGATTCTAAGAATAATGCTAACTACCACAAAAGTTCAAATAGCTCAGAAAAGCATTACATAGAAAGTAAATAATCCTGCAGTTACTCAGAATTGCTACTCTTCTAAAATATTTAACTATGGTTTCAGTTTGTCTCAATATTAACCCCCTCTGGCCTCTGCTCTTTCGGATCACCCAGTTCCTTCTTCCACACACGACAGCCCTTCCTCTCAAGTCCACATGCAGTCAAACATCTCTCATAATTTAAAACATGTCCTTAGACCCTTCAGTCCCTTCTAGCCTGATAATTTTTTCTTTTCCCTCTCACACAAACATCTCAAGAGTAAGGTATATTCATTTCTTAGATCACTGTGACCCGGTTTCTTTCCCTTCTATTCAATTGAAGCCCTGGGGTTCTAACGTCCTCATATAATGAACACATTTATTATCTTAGAAATCTCGCCAACCTAAACTCTGCTGATCTCTCCTTCCTTTATTTGATCACATTCTCTGTCCTCGTTCTCTTGCTGCATCTCTGACAATACTTCCTGATCTTTATTATTCCCTATGCCTCTACTTGTCCTTCATAGGCTGATGCTTTTCTTTGGCCCACTTTCCTTCTCACTCTACAAGTTGCCTGATCTGAGTTATCTAATTGATCTCGTGGCTTTTACAGCCAACTATTACAGACTGATACTCCCAAATCACGTTCATCTCCAGCCCTTCACAATATCTCACACATGTGCCTATATTCCCCAAAGGCATCTCACAATCAACATTGTCCAGAGTGAATTCGTCATGGCCTCCCCTTTCCTAAGAGTCTTCCTCCTGCTGTATTGCATATGTCAGATGTGGACACCATCACCCACCTCATCACCCAAGTAAGAAAGAGGCATCCATTCCTTTTTATGTGACTAATTTTCTATCTAAGGTCCAATCTTGGCCTCTTAAATACATTCCCATACTGCTTTCAACATAAATTTTAGAAAATTTAAACCTGATTCAATTATTTCCTCCACTAAAATGACTAATGGTTTCCCAAAGAGTTCAGTAAAAATTCAAGCTCTTAAGATAGCAGTAAGGTCGCTTACAACAAGGCTCCTAGAATTTTTCTACTTACCGTTTTACAAGTTACAGTCCAACAACATTAACCTGCCAATGAATCCTTGTATACATTTTGTTCTTTTTTTATATACATGTGATTTCCTCTTATTTTTCTCTCTGTTTCTCTCATTTGCCTATCTAATCTTACTCATTAATTTCTCTTTTAAGGAGAATAAAATAAAGGTTAGCTTTTACTGGTTCTGAGAGTCAAAGGACAGCCATAATAAATTTTATTTTAGTAATAGTAGAGTACACTGCTACAGATCAACCTCATACTGGGTTGGAGGGAAACTAAACAAAATACACAAAATATTTTTAAAGATTTGATTGAAGGCATATGAGAACCCTTAAGACAGTGAGGTGTTTGAGGAGCAAATATTGAAGAGAGAAGGAAAGCATGGAGAGGTGAGTCTAATATTCCCCTCAAAGCCCTTTAGAAAACTGTTTGGCAGTATCTTCTAAAGCTACTACCCATAGCCTATAGCCAAACAATTCCACTCTTCGGTATATACTGGTATTACATCACAGAAATGTATATCAAAAGCCATGCATAAGAATATGTATAGCAGCACTATTCAATATATCCTCAAGCTAGAAATAACTGGTATTTACATCAAATAATAGAATGGATGGATAATTTGTATTATATTTATACCATGGAATACTATATAGCAATGAAAATGAGTGAACTATTGGTATACACAACAACATGTATGAATTTTCTAAACAAATTTTATATGAAAAATGTCAGATACAAAAGAGTATGTACTATAACAGGGGTGGCCAACAAGTCGATCGCGGTTGACCGGTCGATCACGAGGCCAATTTTGGTCGATCGTCGATCACTCGCAATGTCTGGGGTAGAATTCCATGTACCATGGACTTTGAAGCGATTGTAGAAGACAAAACTTTCTAGCAATAGTTTAATGCATTCTGGGAATTTGCCAAGGTCATAAATTCCTAGAATTCTGACACCCTGACACTGTGATCTCCGCCCACCCAGACAATACATTTTGACTTATGTGTTACACTTGTCACCGGACGCAACGCGTGAACGCAACAGTTACGACTCG